>BGPR01008013.1:0-59212 GCA_013235015.1 Araneus ventricosus | reverse complement strand
CCTTTGTTGCTAAAAATCCCATCTCACCACATCTCAATCAATCAATCAAATAAACAAATAAAGTGAGTTCTCGTGGATGCGGGGATAACAGAATTTGTTGCTTCAAATCACCTAAATTTTAATTCAAGATAATAGCCTTTGCAGCTAAAAATCCTATAGTCCCGTCTTATCAATCACTCAATCGTTGGGATAATGGCCTTTGTTGCTAAAAATCCCATCTCACCACATCTCAATCAATCAAATCAATCAATCACTCAATCGTTATTCTGAGGTAACCAATCGTTCTGAGGTTTATCAATCGTTATTCTCGGGTATTGTTTCTGCTGAGCATTAATGATTCATATTTTTCTGCCGATTTAACGCATAATATATTATTCATACCTGAAATTTACCGGTTCTTTCAAAGTTTTAGAACATAGTATATCTATTAACAGTATTTACTGAGCCTACAAACAGGCTCTTGTGTCAAAAAACACAAGACAAACCAAACAGTGTTTTCTTGGGATAGTTCTAAAACAATTTGTTGCAATGAAATTCTTAACACTTTTAAACATGCAATTTGCATGCGAAATTCGAAACTGTACTTCATTATTTATCTTCCTTTTCTACTAAACACTGAAATTGCACGTAGTAGTTAAATCCTTTAGAATAAAACACGGGCACTTGCTCTTCTGTTGAATTTTTAAATTTGTGTATTGTAGTAACTGTAGCATAAAAAAAGTCTTTAGGAATAACAAGGTAATATGTAATTGAATATCTGTTAGCTAGATAGCTTAAGTATTCTATCTATTTTTAAACGAAAATGAAATACTATTAATAGAAACAGAAAGTATTGTATAGGTTTTAGAATAAAATTAATTATTCCTTATTAGAAAAACATAAGTTTAAATGGGAAAATTTTGAAGATTGGAAAGAAAAAATCTATAATAGATATATCTTGTTTGGTAGCCAAGTATTGAAAAATTACTTTTGACTTTTGGAGGGTGGGAAGGATTTTTTTTTTTTTTTTAAATTTCTCCCCCCTCGTCCTATTTGAAATTATAATGAGTTGCAACATTGATAGATATATAAAGAAGAAAATTTTTCCTGCAATTTTTTAATGTCATGACAGTTACCTATAGTCTGAGTTGCTAATTATAGCAGCTACATCTTAATTCATTAATACCTGGAAATTTTACATGTTGTTCTATTAAAATGTGGAATGTTTCAATTACAAGACTGGTAATTTGAACTGTTTACATTTCTCACTGATAATTAAGTTTTTAATGGTTGTCTAAGATTATATTCCTTCATACTTTAAAAAATTTTCAGTAATATACATGTATATGAAATTTGCATGAATTTTCTAAGTGTTTATCATTTAATAATATTTTCATTTTTTTTATTTGTTATGCACAAAAATATATGTATATTAACACTATTTCTTATTAGAAAAATATCATTTCTCTTAGTAAAAAAGTAATATAAATTTACTACAATTAAAACAGAACTTGAAAGACTTTCATTTTCATCTAATTTGAAATGAGCAATATTGACATAATTACAAAATATTTTATATTCTTTTTTTATATAAGATTTGGCTTACTCAATATCACCTTAGATCATCTGAAATGTTGCTGTTAATCATTGATTTTAGCATCTGCTCTATGTTAGTCAAATTTTTCAAGAAAATTTCAATTAGTATGCAAGTTCTTCAAAACTCATCATTCATTTGTCAACTTTGAAAGCTATACATTGACATTTTGTAATTTGTGTTTTAAAATTAATTTTTAATATGGAATATGTTTTAAATTGTTTCAAGTCTCTTAACTATAACATTTAAATTTCTTGACATGCCATTACTTGTTCTGGTTTCTCCAACACTACTACAATTGTGATTTTCAGGTTCATATAATTTTCTGTCAGACCTTGAATGAAGAATGAAATCACTTAAATGAATGCAAGAACTGTACTCTTCTGCTTCATTGTGAGTCTTTTTGCTGTTTATGTATACTTCAAAAATCAATCACTACATGGGGACAATATTTTATCTCAAAAATGTTACAAAGATTGCATCAGAAATATGTCTGTTTGTATTCCCGAATGTCCAAATGGAACGTTTGCACTGCCAGGAATGAAATCATGTCAGCCTTGGTTAACATGCGGCACTAAAATTAAACTTATTTCAACAATTTCTTTTAGTGTCGTCAAAACGGTAAGTTTTTCATTCAATATTCTGTGTGGGTCTAGTTTAGATTATTCTGTTTTTCTAATCATCTTAGTAATCTAAATGAAGAATTTAGTTTTGAATTAAAATTTTAAAAAATGGCTGAATTATTTAGATAGGATTAAATGCATCATAAAGTTTTATTAAATATACATATTTAAAATTTCTTGAATCTAAAATTTCAGATGTGTGATGGTTAAAATGTGTGCAGCACTGTTTTGTATTTGCACTTTTGTGTTTTGAGTGTAAATTTTGAATTTCAGTAGTGGTTCTTAGTTTTCTCATATCTTTTTTAATATAGTTTCAGGAAGTAAAAAATAGAATGCTATGTTTTATCTGTATATTTAAGAGAGAGTAAGAAACTTCTTTGTATGTATCTGTGTATTTATCTTCTTTTTTAGATTAAAGTGAAACATATTAATAAATCATTCATTAATGTGATGTTGCAAAGTTAATTGCAGTACACTCAATGGTTAAAAGTAAATTTTATTACATCAAATTTGTTTCCAGTATTTTCTAATTAGATACTGATGAAGTAATTGAGTACTTACTGACCAGTTTATCCTATCACCAATTTTTAAAAATGGGATTATGTCATTTAATGGGAAGTACCTAAACTTATGTATGGTATCACAATTTTCTCATTGTTCATTTCAGCTAACTAAAACTCATATCTGCACATTCAGCTTTTATAATTTCTTATTTTTAATTATCCTTTATTCTGTATCATAAATTATGTTTTCCCTTAAAGTGCATCTGATTAATTAGTTTTCTTGGCTACACACTTGTATATCTTCATACTAGAATTCGTCAAGAGAGCTGGCATTTTTTTTTTTTTTTTAATTTATACTTCATTCAGTTTTTATTGCTGCTGTACGATGTTTAATACTTGCAACATCTTCACGACCATTTTTATTGAGGTGCAGTTAACTGATAGCAGAATGCCTTAACACATTAAAAATAATGTACTGTGAAAAGCATTTTGGTATTTTTCGTAGATTATTTAATAATATTGCGTTAGCATACTTCAAAGTAATAGTTACCCAGTATTTTGTTTTGAAACTAAATAAATTATTCTTATGTATTTGTATTTTAAGTGTGTTTGATATTGTAATACTATTTTTGAATACATGAAATAAATTTTTCTGTAAAACTTGGTAATGTTTGGAAGTTTGTGATGAACAGCTGCAATATCAATTAGTAACTGAGCAAATGCCACTAAAGAATGCAAATATCATTATTATGTACATTTGATTGCTTTTTCTCATGGCTGTTAAAAGTTTAATTAGGCAAAATTTAATCATACCTATTCATTAGTCGTGGTTCATTCAAATGGCCACCGATTCTGTTCTTTAGCTGTGATCAAATATTAATATTTCAGAATGAATATTATAATCATCTCTTATTATCTTAGTATATACATTAATTATATTTCATTAGATTGCTCTCAATTAATTTGAATATTTTAAATTAATGAAAAATTGGTGCAGCATCGTGTGATAAAGATGAAGTGTGTAAAGTTTACTTATAAAGATAAGTTATTGTCTCATGTAGATAATATATTAGAATATTCTTTATTATGAATATTATGTTGAAATATTATGCTATTTTTCATAGTGTTTACTGGTCCTGAAAATCATAAATTTTCATTTAGGTTTTGGTCCCATTTTAAAAAGGACAAAAATAATAACCATTTGCCCGACAAATTATACTATAACAATAAATGTTTTACCAATGACATTGATATAGCTAATGCTTATGCTGATTACTTTTGTTCGGTATTTAAGCCTAGTTCTGAATATGGCAGTAATGATGCTGGTGATTTCATTGGGATTGACGCTATCACCTATGATGATGTAGTTGTGGCTATTAAGGAGTTGAAATCTACTTCTACTTATTGGTATTGATAATATTCCCCCTTTCATTATTAAGGGCTGTGCTGAGTTTCTGGTCTATCCCCTTTTTGCGTTGTTTAACCTTTCTTTGAAAACAAATACATTTCCCCATGCCTGGAAGTTGACTAAAATCGTTCCAGTATTTAAAAAAAGTTAATGCTGAAGAATGCAAAAATTATTGACCGATTGCAATTCTGAGTCCTCTATCAAAGATTTTTGAAATTATAATACATAAAAAGCTTGTCCCCCAGGTTTAATGTAATTTCTTCTGCTCAACATGGATTCATGACTAAACGTTCTACTTCAACTAATTTATTGTGCTTAACTGACAAAATTATATCTGCCTTTGAAGACAATTGTCAACTAGATGTTATTTACACTGATTTCTCAAAGGCATTCGATTCAATCGACTTTGGTATTCTTATGACGAAATTGAGAATTATCGGTTTTCATGTCAATCTTGCTCAATGGATTTTCTCGTATTTGAGTAATCGGACTCTATATGTCTATTTTAATAATGTTGTTTCTGATGCATTTTCAAACACGTCTGGACTTCCTCTGGGTTCAAATCTTGGTCCTTTGCTTTTTATTTTATTTATAAATGATCTTTGTGGTGAATTTGGTTTTTCTGGGTGTCTCTTGTTTGCCGACGATCTGAAATTTTTCAGACAAATACGATCCAGTGCTGATGCTGCTCTTTTACAGAACGACCTTGATAACTTATATCAGTGGTGCATCCTTAATAAATTACTCCTTAATGTTGATAAGTGTAGTATCCTTAGTTTTACTAGAAAATCACAGCCTATTTTTTACTCTTACCAAATCAATGATATTTTACTATGCTGATCCAGGTCAGTTACTGACCTTGGTGTTACTTTTGACACTAGACTCGATTTTACCCAACATATTGATAACATTGTCTCTAAGGCTTACACTAAACTTGGCTTTATCAAACGTAATACCAGACATTTCTCCGGTATACTTGCTTTGAAGGTTTTATTTTTCACTATTATCTGTTCGGGTCTTGAGTACTGTTGTCTTGTCTGGGACCCTTACAATAAAAATAAAATTAAAATTATTGAACAGGTACAAACTAGGTTTTTGCATTACTTATTTTACCGAACAAATCACTATTATTCACAAGATTTATCCTCATCTCATTTATGCAGCACCTTTGGCATTCACAGTTTGAGGGTCCAACGTGATCTTTCTTGTCTTTTATTTTATCATAAGATAATTAATGATGCCATTGATTGCAGTGACATATTGAGCCGTATCACTTTTTCTGTGCTGACTAGAAGTCTGAGGAAGAGTTGCTTATTTGTAAATGTATTTACCAGGTTTAATTACATACATAATTTTTCTATTTATAAATTTTACAAGATTTTTAACAGGTACTCTGATGATCTTGATGTGTTTAATATGTCTTATGGTATTTTTAAGACTGAATGTTTGCGGCTTTTGTGTTCTTGAAGTGTTTTTATTTTTTGTGATTTTTCTAATCGTGTTGTGTTTTAGTGATTTCTGTGTCTATCTGTTGTTTTTATTAATCTATGTTTTACGGCTATTTTAGTGTTTGTTTCTGTATCATGCACTCTGTAATTGGAGTTTATTCTGCAGTGTGCATTTTCTAAATAAATAATTGACATGTTGTTACACTTTAAAGTGCAGATGAGTGAAAGATGGCTTGAAATACAAAAACCATAATTGTGCTTTCACATTTTAACAAAACTTAAACTTTGACTCCTCTAATCTTTTTTAAAATGAATTATCTTGAATAAATTTTTTCCCAAGAAGCTTTCAAAATATTATAAACTAAACCAAACAAATTTAAGAAAATATGGTTATTTTTTCCTCGTATTAAGATTTTCATAAACATAGTTTTTGTGTTTAAAAATTTGAACTGTTCATAAAATGTCATTTGAAAGTTGCCATGTGACTAAATATCTTTTGCATGTGGTTTAGAATTATGGAAGAGCTTCTTTTTAATAAAAGGAAACATTCAATATTGAACCATGTATTTGTGTTTCTCTGTAATCAATTTCTATATTTTTTTTTCCTTCCTGTAAATGAAAGATACTTTTAACATGATCAGTTTAGAACAATTTGTATTTATTTATTTTGCATAGAAACTTTAAATCCCTATGATTAAAGTAAATTTTCACATTTAAAACCTTGTCAATATATATATATGTAATAATCTCACTTAATTTTACTTTAAATTCTAATATTATTTATTTTAAAATATTAGTACAATATTAATGTATTCCAAAATCACTTTTCTTAAACTCCAGTTTCATTTTATTTCCCACGCTGGAGGTATATTAAATCTCTCGTTTGGCATATTTATTACTAAAAGAATATTTTAATCTCTTCCACACACACACAAAAATCGCGAATTCGGCGTCCTTTCGGCGCCAGACTTTTCCCTAAAACACTTATGTAATTTACTAAAAATAGCTAATATTCCCTTCACTTTGATCACGTGTCTATATGTTAATCCCTTATCCAAGAGAATGCAGAGATTTCCGTTCTCTTTTTACTTGAAACTTTCATGCGAGATGTGCTTATGTCCACCACTCTCCTAAAATTGACTTGAATATTTTGTTATTAAATGAAAAATAGTTAATAACTCGCCCTGTTCCTTATTTGACGACTACAACAACGAAATCATTTTATATATATATATAATTTTTAGGCAAAAATAGTTAGAAAAGCATGTGTAAATATGTAATAATGGAAATACTTAAAAGAAATTTTTACTTTATATTTTAGGTGTATTTGACAGAATGGGAAAATCATGAAGTTGTGCTCTCAGTACTTTCTAAAGAAGAATATGAAGAAGATTTTAAGCAAAATTTGTTCATGATTAAGTCTTTGAATAGTAAAAACACTGTTCAACTTATTGGCTTTTGCAATAATAATATCTTAACTAAATATTATGCATTAGGAAATGCTCTGAATGTAAATTATCATTTAAGAAACTCATTAAAAGCATATGATAGTGTCAAATTACGTTTAGACTTATGCATAAGTTATGTTACTGTGATCAATTTTTTGCACAACAGTCCTGTTGGCACAAGAGTTATGTGCGATTCGAATACTTTAGAAAAAACCTTATCACAATTTTTACTGACTGATGACCTAAACATAGTTGCAAATGACTTAGATGCAACACCTGAAGTTAATGATATCGAGAAAGGCATCCTTTGTGGTAATAGAGCTTTGAGTGGTTCGTTTGTAGCTCCAGAGCAACTGTGGCCTTATGGTGATCAAAAGTATGACCCTAAGAAAATGGCATTGTATGATGAAAAGACAGATGTTTATAAAATACCTGATGTTTGTAATTGGTTCTTGGGTGGTAGTTCTGAAGCTGATATTTTAAAATATAAATTATTTAATTTCCACAAAACATGTAAAAATAGGGATCCATCTAAACGCCCTAGTGCCAAAGTTGTACTGGAAAAGTACGAAAATGTTCGTAATGAGTTGTTGAAAAATATCTAACAATATAATAAGTTACAGTTAGTGCATTTTTAATCTTCTGAAATGTAAATTTATATAACAAAAATAGTATAAGTACTTGAATCATCATTTTTTGAATTACTTGAAATCAGCATGTAAAAACTTGTTTTTGTAAATATATTTTATACAAATTTATTTTTATTACTTCTGTATATAAATAAAATATTTTTCTATAAAAATTGTTTGTTTATTTTGCATTTTGCTGTGTTTTCTTTCGGAACATATTCCAGTTTAAAAACTGATGCAAGAATGTTAACAAATAATGTATTATGCTTTTAAGTTTTTAAAACATCAGAAAATAAGAAGGGAAAAAAAAATCTCTTTTGGAGTATAATGCAGTTATATCTAGCACAAAGTAAAACATCCATTAGTGGCAATCATAAATTATACAGCCAAAGCAAATCACAGAATTTTTAAAAAAATCAATTATTTATTAAAAAGTTGATCATAGATATAAAATAGTCAAATTTTTCACGATTCAATTTCTAGCTTATGCACTGAAACACTAAAAGATAAATAGTGCTGTAGAAATACTAATCATGATTAGTAGGTTTATTAAAAAATGTTATATTATTTTATAATTAATTTTCATGAAAATGGCTTTATTTTAGGATATAGATGTCCTGAAACATGCTAAATTCAGAAAACTTCCAAAATACTTTTAAAAGGAAATGTTCTTCAACAGCTCAAACTTTGAAATTGTCTGTGGTAAGAAAAGATAAATAATGAAAAAGTATAGTTATTAGGTAGACTTTTTTCAATTCCTACATTTAAATCCAATTTATGAAAAGAAACTTGCTCTTCACAAAATTTAATATTTGAAAAATTTAGCTCTTCATTAGGAACATTTTTAGTATGTTCTTGGAAATTTAGTTTCATTTCCAGGTTATTTCATTTTGTTTTCAAAGCATCATCATATTCTTTAATCCCATATATATGACAACGTAGATATTTTGCAACTTTTTTCATCTGTTCACTTGTGCTACCAAATTCAGCCATATGTAGACATTTAACTCGATACAGTTAATATTAAAATGCTTTACTTTGAACTCATGCTTAGAAATAAGTAAATTTTTTCATAAATCTCAAATTTCATTACATTCATATTTTCAGTCTTATCAAGTAATAAAGGGAAATTTTTAAATAATTATGCAGTTTGTATTATTAATTTAACAGCCAGGAAACCCATTATTCCAGGCAAAAAAGCTAGTCACAAAAGGCCTAGTTAAATTATAAATATATAGTTAATAAAATTGGAAGAAACACAAGAGTTCAGTCAAGTTGTTTTGGCATTAAGTTTTCTAATAAAGAATAAATTGTATCTTTAATGCTTATCTTATAAGATGCCTTTTTTTCAGAAGAATATATACTATTTTTTTTGTTTTGATTTTTAGATATTGTTTTTCATAAATATATATATTTTCTAATAAAAAATAAATTGTATCTTTAATGCTTATCTTATAATATGCAGGTTTTTTTCCAGAAGAAATATGTATTAAACTTTTTTTGTTTTGATTTTTAGATATTGTTTTTCATAAATATATATATTGCAAGTCATTGATATCAAAAATTGTGAGGACATATTACTTGATTATATCGACATATCTACTTGATAAACATTTTCTTTTATCTCTATATTCAGATAATTGGTATATTCACAAACTCATCTCTGTTATAGTACTGAAATAACCATCTGGCTATTCTTTGACTGTATCAGTCAGTTATATACATGTTATATGTAAGTAACACACAGCAATGAAAACATTTCATGCATATTTTGCAGACTATTTTATTGAAGTAGTAGCAGCATTTTTGTAGGTTGGAAATCTAATTTTCTTTTCTTAAATTTAACTTGATTTTTATTGATGGCTTTTGATATTGATTTCGTTTTGTCAGATAGATTTGATAGAACTTTAGTTTCCAGAGGAGTGAAGAATCTTCACTTTTGTGACTGACATATTGGACAAGAGCCAGTCCTTCACAGAATCTGCATGAATGGACCTGTCGAATGGATAGCCCATAGCCTTACGATCGGGATAAAGGTCATCCTTCACACCACAGTAGCTTACTGCATCTGCGCACACATTCTTATCTGTAAGCTGACCAACCTATAAAGAAGAAAAATGTACATTGTAACTTAAACACTTTTTAAAAATTCAGTGTCACAGTAACAGCATTCAGTGCAGAATTACTTAAAGCATATTTAAGTAGTTTAAATCTTGTAATTATACATTAGGTAAAAAGATTTCTTTCTTTCTAAACGATAAACTTATCTTGATACTTTAATTGCTTGAAGCAATATTATTGACTGACTTTTTAAAATAAAACTCATTTAAAAATAATTAAAGAATAGAAAAATACTGTGCTTGATTATATATAATAAGACACAGTTTCAATAATACTGTAAACTATTTTAATAACTCCAGAGTTGGAGAAAGAAATTGAATACTTTCGTTTTTTTTCTAGTATTTCATGGTATCTCATTCAAATATTTTATTAATTTTATTCTGGACATCATCTGTCTGAAAAGAATCAGGATATCAAATGAATGAACTTATGATAGTATCATTAGATGACATATTCTACAGAGAAATTTTAAGAGTGCACACATGCTACTACCAAGTTCAAATACCTGTTCAGACTTTACTCATAGACACAGTCGTAAGTTATTTAGGAATTGTCTTTTTGTGTAGATGTTTCATCGTGTTAAAATTTAAAGATCTCTCAATAATGTTATACTTATTTTGTCACTTTATAAAAATCTTGTTATACAAATTTTATAAAGAGGCTAACAAGTTGTTTGGGTCATTAATTCTCTATTGTCCAGCCTTGACATATATAATATACCCAGATGACAGATTAAGGTTGAATTATCAAGAAGTACTTTTTTGTATCTTCTATGTTCACTGTAATAAAATCCTTATCCAATTTCTCCAGAAGGGAATCTCCTAGCAGTATTATTCTCATTCTCTTTATTCTTATAGTTCTTCCTCAGTTATTTCTGAACTCAATTTATTATACTCCATCGAAAATGAAATATTTCAGAACCTAACAAATGAAGGTGTCACTCACATAAGATCACAGAATGAAGAAAAGAATTACAAGTGTATGAACAGAAACATAATTTTGACTTCCAATACCAAAGGAGAGTCCACAAATGCAATATGCAGAAATTCTCTTCCAGCATGACATTATCGTGGGAGCAAAACTCCTGCTTTCTGCCAATTTACATGAATTAACCCTCCGCATACGGCTGCCGCGATTTCCACGGGATACGAAATACGTCTCCTAATACGGGTCACGTGAAAACAGCATGGGTAAGTTTATTTCCCATGTTTTCAATACGGATCCCGTTTTTTCTCCATGTAGGCTAAAAATATTGTAATAGTCATTATTTCACGTTTCGTTTTGTCTCTAGATGGCGTTGCCAGTCTATTTCAATGTCATTTGTTCTTAATGCCTCGTAATTCAGTTAAATCCCGTTAAAAATGTCCCGTATTTCAGAGCCGGAATGTATCCAAATCAAGCCATATGCAGAAGGTTAAAAACGAAAAAAATTAAGTCATTCCAGCTTTAGAATGGGTACATAATCGTGACTCGTATTTGGTTACTAAAGCCATACCATATCACAGCACAGGTTCTTACTGCTTGGTATTCTTAATAAAAATTATTCCCTGTTCTTCTCAATCAATTTACTTCACAAAAAATCCAAAGGAATATTTTTTTTTTCTAAATGCTATTTACTTTTTGATGATATAATATATATCTGAAAAATTTTATATTCCATTTTTTAGTTTCTTTCAAATAAAATAAAAATTGTACTGAAAATTATGAAAGCTTTAGAAGAAAGGTTTTTGTGGAACATAAATATAATTATGGCTTTTTAAGCTCATCTAATATCATGTCTAGAGGTGCAATTTTTCTCTCACACTTCAAATAAGTTTTAAAAATTTGGTATTGTTAAATACTACTTTCATGGTTAATTTATTTGATGGAGATGTACTTGTCTTTGATTATCAATCAAGATTAACCTTAGTTTTATGTTTCTTAAAAATATCAACACCAGAAGAAAACTTGATTGATTTTATAAAAGCTCTTAAACTTGATATTTATTCATTACTTAACACTGGTAAATAGCACTTTGCTTGCTACTAGTGAGTGTAGTGTAGTGACATCATCAATGCATTTGTTCAGCATCAACCTAACATTTGAATTCCACACACCTGTAAATTCAAAAGTAGTTAAACCTGCTTATTTGAACTGTCGTGTGCATCTGAATATACCTAATCCCATGTGATGTCATAACTATCAACAATTTAGACATACTGAAATTTCCAGCTATGGAAAATACTATAGTTAAGGCACTGACGATTCTTCCATTGATTGTCATCGATGGAAGAATCGGCAGGACAGAAGACAGGATGCCCCTGTCTGCTACTTCAGTGTGTAAAATGTAATTATAACTAATTAATTTATCAGACAACAAAGATTGTCAACTTTGGAAAACTGAGAAGCAGATCCAAGAAATTAAATTCAAAATGGAACATACCTTATACCAAAGTAAGGAAACAAGTAGCATAATAAAAATTGTTTTAATGCACAAATAATTAATATTGTTAAAATTTCTCATATTACTCAAAAATATTGTAAATATAAAAGTTACTCTTATGATTATATAAATCTGTTATATCTCTTATATGTTACAAGTTATTTCATCACCTACTAAAATGTTTTACTCACTTCTTCTGACCACATTTTTGATTCTATCTCATTCAGATTCTATAAAAACTACCGCATTTTATTGTGATTGCCTTCTTCAAATATATATTTTCAGCTATATGATCAAACCTGGTTACCTAGATAGAATGGCGGCCTGTGCTACAACCATTACAGCTACTGAATCAGTTGAATGGACATGGGATGGTTACCTACACGGCATTTCATTTTGGTGTAGTATATTTTTCCTCCATCTCTTCCAAATGATAAAGATGCCTCAACTTTAAACATACCTTTTCACTGTTTTTGGACATATTTAATGATTCAACTCATTAATTAACCACAATAAAATTGAATGTATTCTTCTTGATTTTGTGAAGTACTGCTACAAAGTATCATTAACTGCAGATTTCTTTGGCAAATATCAACTATCTTCTGGATGCCAATAACCATTTTCATTATATCAATTTCTGTTTGCATGAATAACTTCCTAATTTTTGTTTCTTTTCCACTAATTACATTTGGCGAATGAAAAGGAACTTTGACTAAAAGCTGCATATAAAAGAAAATGACAGTTAACTAATCTTACTACACTGCCATTTAATAACAAAAACTATAGTTGTCTCACTTTGTTGTTTGAGTGTAATGGTTAGCATTCAATACAATTGATTGTACGCCTTTGGAAATATATACATTCAGTGCTTAGAATTTTTCAAAAGAAAGATTAAATCTATCAAATTGTAACCACTACATTAACATAACTAGTTGGAGATAAATTCATGTACTGAATTGCTCCTATAACACTACTAGGTTTCACTGTTAAATATTTTTCAGATAACAATAATATAAGTATTAGCTGGCTGGCATAAATATTTATATACACTACAATCAAATTAAAATACAGAAACATACCAAGTCCTTCAGATGATCTGTAACCATAACAAAAAGATGGAATTCCATTCCTTTGTCATTTCCTTTGGGAATGAGAAGATGATCTGGCCATCCACAGCTGCAGTATTCAGAAGAGTGCTCAGTGGTGCCTTCTCCCTTAAGCAACTGTGAGAACTTTCGCTCCTTTGAAATAGTCACACTTGATTCTCGAGATGATCGATTGATAACATTCAATCCGGGATTTACTAACATAAATCAAAAAATTTCAAAATTAAAATCTGTTTTAGGAATATTGTTTGCATTAAATTTTTCTTTGTAGAAGCCTTTCTTTAAAAATTATATATTTCAATATTATTAACTAGATAATAAGCACATATGCATTATTATAGTCATTGCAATGCATTGCCAATAATTAAAAGCAAGATCTTTGTAGATTGCATAATTTCAAAACGTCGGCAGCTAGAAATTTCATGAGATATTTCTTCAGAATTTATCAAAACTATAAATATTTTGGTAATTGTAAAAATCTTTTTTTTAAGCAACATTTTGAAATTCCCCAAAAAAACAAAAAGAATTCTTTAAATATTCAAAATTATCTTATTCTTTTTGTGTTTCCATTTGTTGAAAATATTCAAATTCCTGCAGCATAGTTTCACATACAGCTACATTTAAAAATAATTTAAATATTTAATATCTTTAATAAAATAGTAAAGTTATTTTTAAATACTATAATAATTATATAATTTAAAAAGATAATTTTTAATACATTATGTTATATGCAAAAATATGAACTTTTTCTCTGATTCCATAGGCTACTTTAATTTTTTTGATCCACTGCCAGTGTTAAAAATTGTTTTCTAATTTAAATTTTAGTTACTGAAATGAAGATCGTTAATGGAATTCATTGAGTAAGATTTTCAAATAATTATGCAATGGAATTTAATTTTTCCAATCCATACAAAAGTCTGTACTGCAATAGCTTTGTATTTATTTTTTATACTGAAATATCTCTTTTATATCATTTAATGTTTGTTGAGTATAATTTATCTACAAAAAACAACAATAATAATAACCGAAAAATCTGTTAGTTCAGTGAAATAATTTTTCTGGACAATTTTTAAGTGGATGATTTCTTTCAAAAGTTACATTTTACTGTTGACAAATTTTTAAATTGAGAAAACTTTTGCCCTTTACATTTCTAAATCAGCCAAAAAAGCAAGTGTAGCACATGTTGCTTCAACTCATAAAACTGCCTATTCTAAAGAAATTGGATCTTTTGAAAATAAAATATAATTATATTGTTAGTCTATTTTTTAATCATAATATGAAAAGAATCAAGTTGGGTAGAAGACTGAAAATTGTCAAAACCGTTTGCATCTAAAATATAAAGGAATTTGTCGTATGAAATTACTGAAATGTTATTTTAAAATATCATTATCAAACAATTACAAAATAAGATATTGTTCCAAAACTCCTGCTTTGCATCATAAATATGAAAAAACAAGACTCATTTCGTTAATGACGTTTTATAATTTTGCATCGATATCTACTTTTATTCTACAATGGGCATTTTTCAGTATTAAATGTAGTGATTGTTTTTAGATGTTATTAGAACCATGAGCAATATGACCAGCTTCTTGAATTTTCCTTTAAGCAAATTTTGGCTATCAAAAAATTTGACATTTTTTTGCTTTCAAAATAACCAATAAAAACATTAAAATTGCAAAGATATCTCATTTTTACTTATATCGTCCAAATACAAACAACAATATTTTTACCAAGCCAATCTAAAAGTAAGTTATTTTGTTCTAATCCAATTTGGTCCTCAGTATGCTGGATACAAAATTAAATGTGAGCATATCTCAGAATAAATTTCTTTTTATAATAGAATGAAAAAAGAATAATAAATGGCAATTTAAAATAGACATGAAAATCTAAAGTACCTAACTAAATATTGGGAGAATATTTTCAACAAGCTCCTTTACCATTTCAACATATATACAACATATTTTTTAAATTAGCTTTATTTCACAACTTTGTTCTTGGACACTTATTTTTAAACTGGTTATTTTAAATTCTGATATGCTTTAGGAAAATAACTTACGGGTTGCGTGGAACCTGTCCAATTCAATCATGAGGCGTCTCAATTCATCAATTTTGATGGTATTTCCTAATTCATCATAGACAGGAGCAACGAAGATTCTGATAGTTCCATGGTTAATTTTAGTTGTATTGTTTTGCACTTTGATCTCATATGAGAATGGCTCATGGTCAAGGTGTTGGTAGCGAATCTATTCGAAAATAATCATAGAGTCATCAAATCATTATTGCAAACATGCCATCAAAATTTTTATACAGAATTAAGATAATTCTTTTAAAATTATTTTAATATGACTTACCTTTACAGCTCCTTTCCTGCCAAAGTTAAGAGCATTTGACAAATCTAGGGTATCTTCCTCAAAGGTAGTTGTTACTACATTATCTACATGAGCATGAACTGCCACACTTTCGATTTCTACCCCAGTGAATCCAAGCTAGAAAATGCAAAATATAGAATTACTCAATTAGATATTATGCATTTCCAAAAGCATATGCTCATCGAATTGCTGGACAAAGAAAAATGAATTCTTATTTATATAATAAATAATTCATTGTGCATTTAATTTTGTAATCAGATGCTTAATACTAATGACTTGTGAATATAAAGTAATATAGCTTACGTTTACACAATGTTTAAGGGAAAAGGGTTGTAAATAATAATATGTATAAATTTAACAACTTTTTTTTTGTGTTTGTGTGTGTGTTGGTTTATTGCTCTCCGGATTTTTTCTTTTTAAAATTTATTACAATGCACTTTCATACATGGCAGGTCGTGTTCATCATCATATTTCTAAGAATTAAGTAAACCTTGAAAAAGTAAAAAGAGCTGTGCATTTTTTTAGTTCAAATTGTTGTTAGTTTACCAATTAATCTGTTTCTGTATTCTTCAAAGTTACAACTTCTTAACTGTTATACATATGTGTCAGAGAATAATGAGAAAACCAAAAATGATGAAAACTTAATGAATTAATTTGCACTAAGTACACAGTAAAAGAGTAGTAAAAATAATATTTTACTACTTTCCTGAATATTAGAAACAAACTTTTATACTCAAAATAATGGTAATCATGTTTCAGTATTAATAACACCACTTATTCCATGAATCTGAAATATAACTTTAAAACATCAATAAAATTAGGATTTTCATTCAGCTTTTAAAACATTGAATTATTGAATAAGATGCTATGTTACAAAAGTATGTGACTTTTTTTAACGTGTTCACACCTATATAATACTTAGAATTATATTTGAGTTTTGCAATTTCTAAAGCAAAAAGAGGGGCAAGGAAGAAAATTGCAATACAAAATAACTTTGTATCATAAAAATCTTATAAATAATAGGACAAAATATTACTCCTCTTCCCTACTTTAATAGAATAGTATAACATAAATAAGCTATAGCAATCATCATTAACCCATCTGAGAGAAAAAACATGCAAAAGATAATTTTTATTGGCTTTGTCTAATATATGAACATAATAATTTAAAAACTTAAAACATATGAATCAAGAATCTTTCAAACAGAGGAATTGAATGATTGCAAGATAGTGTATTTTTCAGATACTTAAAAAATGTGCAACTAAATAAAAAAATGTATGGCACAAAATTAGATATAACATATGATGAGAAGAAAATTCTTATTATAAACAATGAAAGTTTTTATGGACAAGTATTTTACAATATATAGTTTTAAGCCTACAAGACTGTCTAGAGTACTAAATTTAAAAAAAAAAATTGTTAAACACTTCAAATAAACTTTTTTGACTTACATCATCAATGTTGTATGCTGGAAGCTTTTTCTTGTATTCATTGAACATATCATCAATGAATCGATGCCATCTGTAGAAAATGGGATCTCTCAGAGCAGTAGCTGAATCATCCATAACACCAGGGTTATTCTACATAAAATTAGAAATTCTTGTTAATCCAAATTTGTGCATTACAGAAGCATTAAATAACACATCTAATTCTATAAGCACATCTAATCTATTTGCAGTTGTTCATTGTTATAGCCCGATGATAATATTAAATTAAAGAAAAGACACAGCATTTTATTATTTGTATAATAAATGAGATATTAATTATTCATAAAAAAATTAATAGCAAAACTTTAATATATGAATACAATATGCTTTATTTTTTTAATCAATCAATTTTAAATGTTCAAGATTTGATTTCTTGATTATTTTCTTCCAAAAATATAGATCCAGTTACAAGAATTTTTATAGGAACTTCTATCTTTAGCCCCATTTTTCATTTATTTGCCTTATTATTCCTTGATCCCCCCCTCCCCATTTTAGGCTTGAATTATGAGTGCTTTCTTCCTCTAATATCTATTAAAATGTGTCTGATTTATTGCTACTCCACTGAGACTTAGTTTTTCAAAATCTTAGACCTGCATACAAACCTTTCATTGGAATAAACTTATTGATAAGATTTATCATATTCTTATCAAAAAACAGTATTTTTTTAAATTAGTTAATAGTTTTTAATTAAATGGGCAATTGGACAATGTTAGATAACTATACATGCTTCTTGAACAACCATGACTAGTAAAGAATGACTTTGCAGGTTTAAAATCACAGCATGTAAATTATATGTCTCTTCAATAAACAGTTGTTATATAGTGGTTCAATCCTATGTTAAAAAGCTTCTTTAAAATAATACAAAACATGTTTTATAAGTTTTAGGAAAATTCATGCCCCAGTGTGGTGGAAAACGGCAACTACATTTAAAATATTGAAGTTACGTTATTCTTCAGTTTTAAGATTAGAAAATTTGTATGTTTGGTGAATAATTATTTCAGTATATTTAAAAACTCCAGATTTTTAAGCTATTATTTTATGCTTAGTCTTTTAAACCTTTAATTGTAGAGCCCAAACATCACTCCTGCATCGAATAATAATATTTTCCAAATAACAAGCTAAAATTCGATGCTAAAACGATGTGGAATCTCTAAACATCTCAAGTGTCCCATGAACTTTTAGTTGAATCAATACAACACTTTCCCAAAATAGACGGTGTCGTGTAAATAGCCAGTAGAGAAAATTACGCAGTTAAAGGGTTAATCAACATGGAAGAGGTAATCAGAACTAGTTTTATGTTTGACTTTTTTTTAAAAAAATATCAGTATATAGTCATTTAACAGAAAGTTACAGAAGGCAGTCTTACTTGGTATCTGCCATCGGGATCAAGTACATTAGCCATGAGAACATGTCCCCAGTTATGCAAACTGCCGTAATATTCAGGATTCTTAGATTCATGACTGGATTCAATAATGTCACCCAAAATGTCAATACCATGTGTTTGATCGAGGATGGTTTCTCGACCATCAGCATCAGTAATGGAACCCAAGTTGATGGCATCCAAAATTCTTTCTCTCCATCTTTCCAGATCCTGAACACCAACACCATGAATATCATGCAACTGCATGCCAGAGGGTCTTGAAGCATATGGCAATCCATTGATAACTGAGCTCAAATGGGCAGAATATCCTTCCAATTTTTCATGGAAATTGTGGAAGGGAATCATTCTAGGCAGTCCATTGGACAATCTTTCACAATCATATCTGTAAGAACAAATATTTCCATGTAACAGTAAAAAAAAAAAAAAAAAATGCAACTTGATTTACAACACTAATAACAAGGCCTGAAAGATTGTTGTATTCCTTCTATAAAAGTGATGTTTTTTCAAAAAAAAAAATAATGACCCTGAAAAAAATGTTACAGCGATTCAAAAACTGGAAATAAATAAGAATATGAAGCACTAACTAATGATAAATGAAACAAGAATTACACATCATAAAAATATAAATTTTTCTGCAGAATTTGATAAAATTTTTTAAACCAAGATGATTTTCATAACTATTTTTGCTAGTAAATATTGAAAAATGTGAAATAAGAAGACACTTCATAACTCCACTCGGAATAGCTTGCAAATCCCTACCTTTGGTTATAGCATACTATACTAGATCAATCATGTTTATTTCTTGCATTAAACTTGTGAATACATTAATAAATCTAAAGTTTACTGGAAAAAAAACATTTTTTTCATTTTTAAATTTTATGTAAATTTTGTAACAACAAATTTTATTATGTCTATTGTTGCATTTTAATTGCAATTTTACCTAGTATCAAAATATAAATTTCTCTATTATATAATACATGGCTTTTTTTCTAATGTTTCTTGCACAAAGGTTATCAGTAGACAACATTCATAACATATTCTTAAATAATAAAAATGGGAAGATCACAGAATTATCTATTTGTGAGAACAGTTTTTATTCCTTGCAGTGAATTCACTATGAATGTGATAATATATGTATTATTTTGTAATCTCAGTCTCAATAACTAGTACATTATATATATATGTATGTAATGATTTAACATTTTCCTAGTTTTAAAACTGCTTCTTAACTTGAATTTATTATTAATTATTTCTACCTAAGTTCTAATATCAGAATAACTGTCACTGTAACTCACTAAGATCCGGATTCAACTGGCTGCAGTGTTCGAGTATTTTCCCGTTTCTCAGCAGTATAAAAAGGCTTGACGGCTGCAATCTTTCTCTTTTGTAACCATGTAATTCACTTTGTCAGATGTTCTGTCTTTGCGTGCACTTTCTGAACAATGCTTATGGCTTTGATCATTTTAAAATATCATCTGAAGAGTTAGAATCATCTCTCATCCATTGAAGATAAAAATATGAACAATTCTAAATAAAAGGTTTTTAGTTTTTAACGACTGCCACCTTTTTACGCCTCCCTCTTCAGCTCAACTAAAGAATGATCTTTCATATGTATATCTTAGCCTCTAAACTAATTAGATACCTTTCAATATAAACAAATGTTTTAAAGTTAATTACAACATGCCATTTTAAATGGTACAAAGATATTTGTGGGAATTCCAGCCCATAATTTCCAATCCTTAAAAGGTACTCAAAGTTTTATATAATTATCAAAACATAAACAATCTTTTACTAATTAAACTAATTTTTAAATCATCATGTTGTTAACAGAATAAAAACTGAACTAAAACATTATAAGACTCAACAAAAATATAATGTAGTCTTGAAAAAGATTGTGACAGGCATATAATTGGGAACAATCATTTATTTCATTTTAAATATAATTTTTTTCCCCCAGAACTATTATTTTATATTAAAGTGATGTATCTGCTGAAATTTATCTCAATCGAAATATGATGAAAGACAAATATCTGGAAAAGTAATAATAACAATACAGATGTAGTATAATCCCTTTTCTTCCACCAACTTTATTTCACAATTTGGTTAGTTTAAGTCTTGTATCCTTTCTGTTTTAAAATGTCAGATCATTCTAATGATGTTTTTGGAGTATTTATCCTCTTTCGTTTCGACAACCTTTTCAGTTTTCAACACAGATTATTCTATATTTGTAATCTAATAACACAGAGGTAACAATTTTTGATTTATATAGTATTTCATGCAGGTAAAGGTTCGGTAAACCTGGAGTTTACGGTGCCAGCCTGCTTCTCGCCAATTCTTCTTGGCGCAATTTCATGTGCCGTCGCCAAATACTGTTTTGGATGTGCAGTACGCTTTTTATTGCTCTCTTGCGCATGCGTCACCTAAAAACGAGAGATTGAGCACGCAATGCCTGCGGCATTTCAAGTGTGTACCGGGCAAATTTTTTAACTTAAAAAATCATCAGCGGCTTCGCTTTCAGCATAGCAAGAAACTAGTAACTCCGCTTTTTCATTGAATGTTAGGAATCCACGTTTTTGAAAAAATTCCGAAAACCAGAATTTCCGCACGCAATGCCTGCGGCATTTCAAGCATGTGCCGGGCAAATTTTTTAACTTAAAAAAACATCAGCGGCTTCGCTTTCAACATAGCGGAATAATCGTAGCTTCGCTTATTCATTGAGAAACGAAACACACAGAATAACATACACGGTACTGAACCGATATTCCATCCGAAGAATTCCAAACGAAATTTTATTCAAAGTCGAATTTATCGACCAATTGCATCGAAGAGTTGAACAAAACAGTCCAATCGAAACGTAGCGCAATATAGCCTGATAAGCAAAACACCGATGAAAGGATCAATTTGTGCGCATGCGCGCTTGTCACTCATTAAAAACATCTAGACGCAACCAAAACAAATGTTCTATCGCCGTTCTTGGGGGCAAAGATTTGGCGATCCTAAGAGGAACGAAGTAGGCGGGCACAGTAAACTCCAGGTTAACCAAAGGTTCTTCAAAGCAAGGAAACTATAGATATTTTTCTTACCGAGCACACATCTGCTGATGCATGTAGTAGAAAATTTCTCCCTTTCTGTCCTTATGTTTTCCTGTAACTGCTGCATTCCAGGTACTGGGGTATACCAAATGCCAATGCCAATGATGTGCATTAATTCCGATGTCCTCTCTATAGTAGGCCAAGTTGTACTCAGGATCCAAGATGTTACCAGTAGCTTCCTTATCCACAATGATTTCATCCTATTTTTGACAAAAGTTTCAATTTTTAATTCGTGTAAATAACGAATTATTTTTTATCTATGAACCATTTTCTAACCTAACCATAAAACAAAATTTATCACAAATTTTGAGCAATGTTCAGAAATAGTCATATTTACATACGAAATGGAACTTCTACAAAACTATGGGCAAAACAGTTCAATGTAGTACTTTTATGAATAATGCATAAGTGTATGGCAGATATTAAAATGTTTCTCAAAGTTTGACTTTATGAAATCAACTGTGAATGTCATTTTAACTAAAGAAATACTCAGCATTATTTGCTCAAATGTTCTAACATTATAAGATCCAAAATTTTTCCACTCAGTAGGGTTATAAAATATTTACCAATTAAATCAATTAAATTAAATTATTAATTGAAATCATGCAATAGTTAAATGATCAGATTTAATTAATACATAGCAGTGATTAAAATTATTTAGCATGGGGTAGAATGCTTCTTTTCACACTATAGCAGCTAATCAACCAAGAAAAGCCCTGCAGATAAGAAAAACGTCTCCTTTGATATGATACAAAACAGAAAGGCCGATGCAGTATACGCTGAGATTTAATAATGAAATTTCACAAAAATGCAGCCATTATAAAAAGATTATCATGATCATGGATCTCAAAATAGAAAACAGATATTATATATATTCCGATGACATTCCCAGGTAGCACAACATGTTGTACGATATTGTGGAATATTGTTCAATATTATATAATATTATATGACATTATACAATGTTGCGAATATTGTTCAATATCGTACAATGTTGCACAATATCTTTGTGCTACTGGGGTTACTATAACACCGACTGTATCTCTTGAACTGAAATATATCCATTCCTGGAATATTTCTGCTTACAATTGTCCCTTGTTTTGAATCATGTTTCATTAATTAAAACCATATTCATGAAGACAATCTACGCTGATAAAAATACTGCTTATTAAAAAAAAAAGACATTTTGTTAAACACTAATTTGAAAAGTGATCAAGATAGCTTCATAATCTGAATTTCATTAAAATATTGCATTTATAAGATTTCCTACTTATTTTAAAGTATTCTTACTGCTATCAAAAAATAGGAAATCCTCAGATTGAAACATAACAACACATAATATCAGAATCAAAATTACTTTTTCACGAAATAATGACTATCTTTTAGAAAAGGGCAAAGATGTTTGGTTAACGAAAAGATAACTGTTTGAATTTGAATTCAAGAGTTATGGGATTTGAAAAAGATAACTGTTTTTATTTCTCGGCAGTCGACAAATTGTTTCGTTTTCAACGGGCTTCAACTGGTAACGGTTCATTCCTGAACGGATCCGAAAAGGAGGGTATGCAAAGTGAACGGGCCAAGTAATTACAAAGCAACAGGTCCAAGCGGTAGATCCGTTGATTTGAAAAATCGGATCGGGACAAAAAAAAGTATTTCACTGCTAGAAAAAATGAAATTTAATGAAAGGAATAAAATTAAATCCTTACGTTATTATACGTGACACTATTGTTATAGCTTAGTTTAGTTACGTTATCATCCAGTTTTGAAGCAACACGAGGGTATTTTGGGACGGACCTCGCAATTCTGAACCGCTGTCAGATGACGAAGACGACGTCTGACTGGCACACCCTCTCCCAACTTCCAAGCCACACGGGGGGGGAGGACGTTTTCCACCGTATGTATGAATTGGCGTGCAACAGGCCCACATACAAGACGGATCTTTGGTGGAATCGGGTTTCGAGCATGGAACCCTCCGACCCCGAAGCCGAGACCTTACCACTAGATCACCACGGCCCTCATTATTGTTATAGCATTACGAATGCTTGAAAAATAATAATCATTTTTTCTTTTATAATTACATATATATACCATATTTATATTAATAATTGATATTCAGTCGCGTATCATGAAAATTTATTTGATGTATTCTCTCAAACAAAGGTTAAATAAACTCTTCAATAACCATCAAATTACTCTGAGTATCTTTTATTTGCTGACGACTTGAAATTGTTTAGCTCAATAAATTCCAATCTAGATACTGTCCTTTTACAAAGAGATCTTGATTGTCTTTTAAAGTGGTGTACAGACAACAAGTTACACCTGAACATTGAAAAATGTATTATTCTTAGTTATATTAGAAAAGCTCAGCCTTTGATCATGTTTATAAAATTAATGATCTTGTTTTATCACGCCCAGATTCAGTCACGGATCTAGGTATCATCTTTGACACTAAACTTAATTTTTCCCAACACATTGATTCCATGGTCTCTAAGGCATATCGTAGACTTGGAATTCTTAAACTCAAAACTAGGGAATTTTCGAGTAAAATTGCCCTGAAGGTTTTATACTACGCTCGTGTACGATCCAGTCTGGAATATTGTAGTATTATTTGGGATCCCAATTATCGTAATAAAATTGAAATTATTGAGCGAATTCAAACCAAGTTCTTGCGAAAAATGGAATTTACTTATAAGATATATCTTCTTCATGTCTACGTGATATTTTTAATATGTCTAGTTTGTGTTTGAGACGAGGTTATTCTTGTGTTCTTTTTTTTACAAGGTTATTAATGGTTCGATCGATTGAACTGATATACTGAGCTCCATAAATTTCGCTGTGCCTACCAGATCTTTAAGGAACCAAAGTTCTTTTCCAAATGTATATTCAAAATTTAATTATATTAACAGGTTCTCGTTATATACATTTTATAAGACTTTTACCGGGATCTATGATGAACTGGACATTTATCATATGTCTCCTACTGTTTTTAAATCGAATTGTTTTCAACTTTTAAATACATGATCTGATTTCTTTTCTTACGCTTGACTATACATATTAAGATTTTTATGCGTATTCGTATTTTTGTGTTGATCTTGTGCTTGTGTGTGTTTGACTTTTTGACCCTTGCTTTTTTTTAATGGTTTTCTGAGTTATTGTTCTAAATTAAAAAAAAAATTGTGTGAATTTTTTTTAGTTTTTATTTTAGTATGACGGTATGGAACATGGACTTTTGGAACCTCAGTGTGTTTTTAGTGCTTTTGTAATTGCGTATTTTCGTTTTAAAACATTTATGTGTTTACATTTTTATAATTATTGTGATTTTGAGCTTTGAACTTTTGTATTCTCTGCAGCTACTTTTTTTCTTCGTGTTTTAATTCACTTTGTGATTTGTATTCTTTGAGTGTTTTTGATCATGCACTCTGTAAATGGAGTCATCTCTGTAGTGTGCTTTCTTTGAATAAATAAACAAATAAATTCATGGATCTCGCAAACAAAACTTTTGAAAATAATCAAGACCCTCATATCTTCCTTCAAAATCTCATTTTTTTGCATATATATATTTATTCGATTGAATCCTTTGTGAATGCGGGATGATAGCCCTTGCATCGAAACTCTGAACTTCAATCAATCAATTAAAATTTATTTTGGTTATTAATTTAATTTTGTTTTAAAACTATTTGAAAACATAGGTGTGAAAGTAAGAATTGTGGAAGCATGAACAAGAGTGGCGTTAGAGCCCTCCCGACGGGGGGCAGGGTTTTCCCGACAGGGGCACGACCTGCTGTACAAGGGAGGAGCGTAATGATGACCCTCTCAAATTATCGCCAGATCTTTATTTATTTACTAGTAGAATAGCCGGTTGCGTGGACGGGGTAAAAAAATTTGCCCCAACAAGGGGCAAAGCATCCCCGACAGGGGAAGGCTGCACCCCCTTGGACACTCCACTGGCGCCACCCCTGAGCATGAATGATTGAGGAATGGCAGAATGAGTGAGATATCCCTTGTGACTGACATACTCCTTGCTTTACTGATTAATAAGTTATGTTCCTTTCAGCTAACCTCAAATTAATGTTTAAATCATCTTATAGTAATGGTTAAATTTAATTAAATCATCAGGTATCGGAGATGGAGGGCAGATGACTCCGTGCTCTCCTATAAAACGCCCTCACTGGCGTAATATTATTTGATCGTGTTTATTAACATAAAGCAAATTATATCATGGCAATATAAAATAAATAAAATCGTTTGGTAAAAGCGAATAAAAGGAGTGTTTTTATACATTATGCTGCTTTTATAATAACTAAATTTTTCCTTCAAAACAGTTAAGAAATATGGTAATTTTAAATCACTAATAATAAAGAACATATTTCAGTAAAAGTGACGGACTTACTACTTCAATTCATAGAAGAAGAAGAAAAAAATGTTGTTTACTCAAGATTAAATTTAAAATTTCGGCTTAAGAAAAGTCATCCGACTTCTCACTAAGATGCTTGTAAAAATGTATATTTATTAGAAACACTTTATTGGGGTTATCTGAGGCTTATAAATTAGCAAGTTTTCATTTATTACACATTCTAAATTGATGGTGACAGGTTTTTGCGCATTGAGAGCTTTAATCTTTTCTCCATTTAATAAAATACTCAATGAGACTTAAAGTGTTCAAGTTAACCCATACAGTGGAAAAAATTCATTTAGTATGTGGGCAGATAAAATTCGTATTTTGTATGAAAATCTATTTTGAAAAGATATAATTTTTTTTCCACTGAGAATTACAGAGTACTTATCTTAATGTTTAAATATTAAGAAAAATAGAAAGTTAATTATTTCTTCAGAAAGTAGTTTAGTTATATTAAAGCTCCGTTTTGAAGCAACACGTTAATTATGCAATTAAAAAATTATTATAATTTTATTCAAAATAATTTGAATAAAATTAGTATAAGTGTTACAGATAACTAAAATGGTTTGAAACAAAGTTTTCTTGAAGAAAAAATGTCTCAAAAAGATCGCATTTGTTAGCCCAAAAATTCCCTTGAAGTATTTCTTGCTCTATTGCACTAAGTACAAGTCCTAGAAATTGCCTCAGAGCAGAAAAGGAACAGATTTAAATGTTTCATAACAACTCTCCGAAATACGCTTGTTTATCAATTGTACTGTTGCGGCGGTCGGTCTTTCATGTAAACCCGGATGCCAAGGCAGGGAGGGGTGATTCTTGTGATTATCAATTGTGTGGATTTTTTTAATAGATTTATTTGAATATGTTAATATAAATTCTGCTTCATGTGAACTGTTAGCAAGGAAACTAGCAATTCGTTGCCTTTTAGTATCTAGAGCCCAATTTTTCGAACCAACTTTAATCACGCCTTCTTTTTAATGATTTTTATCGAGTTTGCCCGCCCCTGCTCTCCACCGAATTACGAAATTTTAAATAATTAAAATCAAAATACTTATTGTGCCACCTATATGTAATTAGCAATTTTTAATGGTGTCATGTTACTTTTATAACTGAGGATGCATCTTTTCTTATCTCTTTCTTTTTTCAATCTGCTGTTGAATATTAATTGCATTAAAATGGGAAGAAATTTTGAGTTTTCTTTTCCTACTGACGACTAGCATTTAATAAATCTTGGTTATCATTGAATTCACCGCATAGTTATTCTTACAGTAAATGCCATAGTCTTACCTCTTTGTCAGGGTGGGTGTTCGCAACTTTGAAAGCTTTGTAGATGGTCTCCACAGGGAAGAACTTGTCAGGGAAGACTTCTTGAATTGGAGGCAGAGAGACACCTCGGCAATCCCCACGATGCAAGATAGCTACAGACACAGCGTACACGTAAAGTGCTTCATTCACGAAGTCTCTAGCCTGGTGGCACAAATCGACGAATTCATCGAAAGTTTCGGCACCTGAAAAAAAGTATAAGAGGAATAAGAAACCTAATACTTCAAAAACAATAGCTTGTCATGAAATATTTTGAAGTTAAATTTCTGTTGGGAGCCACAAAAATGTGAGAACTCTAAGTGTGCGGTGGCAGTGCGTAGCGATCCTAATAGCACAAGATGCTCTACAATATTGCTACAATATCTTAAAAATATTATAAAGCATTTAGAATATTGAACAACATAGAAAAATGTAAAATATCTTAGTGCTAATTGGAGGGGTAGGGGGTGAGTTGTGCCCAGCCCATAGCATTTATTTTCTGACCCCTCTAATCTTATTCATCGACTTCTGAGTTTGAAAATGTAAAATAAGAGCACAATATTGTATTCACGGTGACCCCCTCAAGATAGGTACCTAGGGCATTCTGTAACCCCTTGTCCACCCCTCGTTACGCCAGTGAGGATAGAGGAAAGATGCAGATCATTCAAACATTTGGTCAGTGGGTTCTCTCCCACCTCCTTTTTAATTGTTTTTCTTTCCTTTTTCAATTTAATATTTCTTGCGACGGAAACACAGCATTAATATAAACTATTTAATTTTGTCCTTTTTTCGTTACGAATTAATTATTCGGATAAAGACAAATTGTAAAAATTTTATTAAATTACTTGCTCTCTAGCTCTTAGTGTAAGAATTTTAGATTAATAAAAAGCAAAAAGCGCATTTTCTTGATTCTTGTATTTAATATATTGTCTGCATCAGCGGTTCCTAGCCTGCGGCCCTCTTGTGGGACTCGGATAGCGCATTAGTGGGCCGCGAAACGCTAGTCAAGAGTCGAAGTCAAGGGAGTATCAAGAGTCTTCACTCGTTTTTTGCTTTATAAAACAATATATTTTTATTCATTTTACAGTAAGCTTTACTAATTACTGAAACGGGCATATAATACATATAATACATACATATAAATATATGTGTTTGTGTTTTTTTGCTTGTACAGTTAGTGTGCCTCAAAATATCTTTTACACAAGAGGTGGTCCACACAACCAAAAAGGTTTGGAACCGCTGATCTACACAATTCACTCTTATACTGACTCTATTTGTCGGACTTTCGATGACTATTTGACATTTTTTAATACGAGAAAGGCGTTCATTTGAAATAATGACAATCATTTCCTATAATTGACTACTGGACGAATTTGCAAGTCATCAATTTATTCTAATTGACTACTGGACGAATTTACATGAGTGATAGCTTTTCTTAATTTCATCATTTCGAAGTAACTATAATTCAAAAGGCATGAAACACTTTTCTTAGGTACCTAAAACAGGTTTGCTCTTGAAAGCGTTAATATTTAATAATGAGGGCTTTTTAGTTATGTTGCTGTTCTAGTTATTTTGGTAATTAAATTTTGCGAATTGCGTAAGAGGTACACGAAAAGCGTAAATATCTTGATGAAACTGTTTAGGATTTTATTTGTCATTGTCGCAATGATTTTGATGGTCTTTCCTGCTTATATTAATTAATATTTTAATGAATAAAAATAGAAAGAAAGGTTGTAAGTTCTTTTAAGATATTTTTTGAATGAAAAGCAGTCAAAAGACATTCAATCTATCCTACAGAAAACAGGAAATAAGATTTTTAAAAAAATGCTGCTGGTTCTACTCCGAATTTGAAATTTAATACAGAAGTTAAAATTAATCAGCATAAAAAATTGAAATGTGATTCCTACTCTGAAGAGGTTGAAAGATAATGATTAAATACACCTGAAATTTCTAATTTATATTCCAAACTTAAAAAAAGCTTATAAATAGCCAAAGTAGAGTTTTTATTCCCTTCTTGTTTTCACATTTCATAAGGGATGCGCATCTTTCTCTTGCTATGAGAATATATTTACTAAAATGCATTTGTATTCTGAACAAAATTAGGAAAAACTAGAAGTCGCTTATCATTAAAAATTAATTTTAATAAATTAGAAAATATACACTCAGTAGATACAGAACAACTAAAATAATTAACATACAAGGAATATACACATGGATAATTAATCTTATATTATATTTCATACCTTTTTTGAAATACATCTAAATCATATCAATGTTATTCAGCTATTTTTCATGCGCGTTTATTTATTCAAAGATTTTTTAAACATTATACTACGACTTTACTTTCTTCTTAACTAGGAATATATATGAAATTCTTAAAAAGCATTGTATCTTCGGCCAAGTTGCACTATTCACTATTTGTTGACTATTTAATAATAAACAGGCATTACTTTTTTTTAATTTCACAACTCAGCATACGTTAATGTTTTACAACTAAATAATGATATTTTTTTATAAATATATTTTTATAATAAATTTTTTATAAATATATTTTTCAGATAAACCTATTTCTATTTTCTGTAAATTGTTTCTAATGCATTGCTGACTATTTTTAAATTTTTTGTAATCAACTTGTAATTTAGATATAGTCAAAATATTATCCCCACTGTTAAGTTTTCGTTCCCTAAACTATTGAATGTTAGTTTATCGTTTCGTCTGATTTTATGCATTCATGACTCTGAAACTTCACTTGAATCTTGGGAAATGGATTTTAAATACCTTTCAAACAATATCCAGGATAGTTTTTATGGTTCTAATAAATATTTCATTATATTACAACATAATGTTTATTAAATTCGGATTTCTAATTCATTAAGACATTTTTCTGGGCTTCATACCAATATTTGAGTAGATATTGACTTTGTATCTTATAATAGTTAGTAGTGCACGATAATTGAAATGCTATACAAATTAAATGTGAACTTGAAAAAATCTGAAGCTCCACATTGAGAATCAATTTGGTTTTTAAATAAAATACCTGCAAAATAATTCTACTGCTAATTGCCTTTGGTTTTGGTCAATTCTAGTTAACCTAGTAGTCTAGTTGAAATCCGATGGGCTAAATATCAAAATCAAAAATATCTATCAACAAGAGAGTTGCAACAGGGCATACGGCCTAAAACAGAAAATGGAAGTTACATCTGATAAGTAATAAGGCACTACTACAGATCCAAAAATAAAACGATGCGAAACTAGTAGAAAGATAATCTTCACGTAATTATCCCTACAATTTTAAAGTATCTAAAATAATAACGTCACGTAATTATTCTTGCAGTTTTTAAATTTTTATACGGCAATTTTCACATAACTCTAACACAGTCCAATTGTATCTGCTAACTTGAAAAGGAAAGTATTTAACATGGTATTCTTTAGTTAAACTTACCCAACAAGACTTCGATGAGTTTATTGGCTTCAACGAGGTGATCGTGATGGAAAGTTGAGAAGAGTTGACCCCTTCCTAAAATGCCAAGGCCTCGGAGCTTGGCATCCCTTTCGACTCGCAAACCGAACTTGGTTTTAGTTGGTAATGCGCAGTATTCGAACAGGGGCAGAACCCGTTGCTGCTTTTCCGCTGCATCTGAAGGCATCTTAACCTCTGGTGGCGAACGCTCAACCCTGGCCGGATATTCTTGGGGTCCCCTTTATATATTCGATGTCGATCTTTTTCGCCGAAATGTTTGCAACGTCCCGATCACTATTTTGATCTTGACAAGAACTCGATGGGATAGGCATATCCGTTCGTCGACTGCCCTCTCATTCTGCTATTTTTATTTTAATTGTTTCCTACCGTTTTCTAGCTGTCACTAGATTTCGGTTTTAGTTTAGACGGGGTAGAGAAAAATTTTAAGATTGTCTTGCAAATAATTAATTGTAAAAATTCATTAGCTTGTAGTCAGATATAAGCTAAATGTGTGAAATCAGTATGAGTTAAGATCTTATGTATGAAGAAATATATTCATGTTTATAAAATTCACGACTTCTCATTCTCACCATTTTCTTGTTGACATTAAGTTTTCTTCATTTTTTTTTCTTCACGATATTAATTTTGATCTGTTGAAAAAAAATGTTCAGTTATCTGGCAATAAATAGCTGAAGATAAAATTCAGCAATTATTAGTTTAAAATAAATTTCAAGACAGATTTGCATAGATTTAGAAATTGTCTAAAGAAACGTATCTAGATTTCATTTCTCTTTTAAAAAAACAAAACTGAAATGTAATAAAAGGAGCGATCGTAATATTTTATCTGAAATTCTAAAGTGTAGAAAGATTTTCAATATCATCCGCCAATCATTATCAGTGTAAATTTAACTCAGTTAGTGTTAATGCAAATATGTTTCCAGAAAGTTATTCTCTCCTTTTGTTATTTATATTTTTAATTATTTCCTGCCATTTTTGATCTGATTCAAATATTCTTTGATTAGTTTAGGTAGAGTGGGAGAAATTAAACGATCATCTGGTAAATAAATGAGAATTCAAAAATATCAGCGATAGTTAGTTTGGCAATAATTGTCAAGTAAATGTCTAAAACTGAGACGGTTTTTGTATTTTGCGTGAAGAAATCTTTTTCATATTTAGAAGATAAGCGGAAGTTTGTCCACTCGATCTACTATTCATATTTCACTTATTTTTTTTGCCTTTTTCAAGCTGCCACAATTATTTATTTATTCTTACAACTGGAGTTTAAACGAGGCGTGAAAAATGAAAGATTATCTGGGAAAATGACAGAAGATAAAGAATTGGTGAAAGGTATAGCCTGCAATAAATTTTATAGTAAATGCTTAAAGTTGATGCGGTACGGTTGTTTTTGTACGAAGAAACGTATCCATATTTAAAGAATCTGGAATGTAAAAAAAAGGGAGAATTAATGAAATTTATTTTTAAATCTAGAATAAAAGGATTGCCAATCCGTGGTCAATCATTATGAATATATATTAAATTCAAGATGTATTAATACAATTTGTTCCGTAAAACTATCCTCTTTTTTTGTTGTTTCTATTTTAATTATATCCTAGCGTCATTTATCTACCACTACTTGTACTTTATAATATTGTAAATAAGTGAAAAAATTTTTAATGATTATGAGTTTGAAATACATTTTAGATAAATGTATGAAGCTGGTATGAACATAAATTTCATATAAAGAAACATATTCTTACTGAGCATATTTCAAAAAGTAAAATTGAAGACATTTAATCTGTGGATTTAACTTATGAAAACATTTGCGATCATCGATGAGATAGTAGCCATATAAATGTAATTCATTTAGCCTGTGATGATAATTTACTGACTTCGGGAAAAAATCGATATATTTAAAAAAATAATCGACTTTGAGGACTTCAATTCTATGAAATCACACAGCTGAACACCACAAATCGTTTTCCGTCTGATGGATTTTTCACTGAAATTGTACCTTCAACGAATTCATTTCTCTTATAATACCATCTCAGCCGAATCGTGTATTTGAAGATCTGAGCACCTTTAATTCGGACTTTTTTTTCATTTTGAATGTTAATTCTTTGAATAAATTCCATCAAATAATTAATTTTGAATTTAAGTTTACAGCTTTTCTAAACACCAGAAAAAAGACCTTTATTTTCAAGCAAATCATCAATATCTGAAAGCTACTTTTTAAATTTAACAACTTTTTAAATAATACGACATTGATAATTAAAGTTTGTTTAGTAAAAAAGAAACAAATTTTGGCAACACAGTTTTTGATAAGTGCCAAAAAAATTCCTTTTTGAAGTTTTTCCCCCCACATTCCTGAATATTATGAAATTTCGAAGAGCAAATTTTTTACGAAAATGATTAATTTAATAAATTAATTACTTTTTCGCTACTAATGTTTATCTTTACTTTTTGTAATTAATGTTTTATTAACAGGGAGTGCATGAATTTTAATTCAAAGCTTATTAAAATCCGGAGTAGATTTTTTTTCTTCCTTCTCTTTTGTAAGAAAGTAAACTCACTAGGTGAAAAAGACATTGACTGTACCGTAGTTTCTTGTTTTTAAATATATGAATAAAGTAGTTCAAGTAATCCTATGAATAAAGTAGTTAAAATGAAACTAGCAAAATTAAACGTAGATTTATCACTGATGAACAATCGAAATAAAAAAAGATATATTTAGATAATTAAAAGAATTTTAAAATCTTTTGAAAAGCAATAAAAAATATTTATTAGCTAGTTTTACCTTAAAAAATTGCATGTTACAGTTAGTGTCAAAATGTTTTTATTAATTTCGTCTTCAGCTATATTAAGCCAAATTTGATTTTTGATTCAAATAATTTAAAATATAAATTAAAATAATTTACTATAAAATTTAAGATACTGAAATTATAGTTTTATTACTATAATTTTATTTTGATTAGTATAAATAATAGGCCATGAGAATTTCGAACAAGTCTACATTTAAAACTTTTAAAAATATCTAAGAAATATTTTCAAAAATTGTTTTTCGTTTTCCAAAAACAATACATCCAGTATACAATAGGCATTAATTCACAGCTTGTCAAAAAAATTCCTTCTTTTTTTTCATGAAATAAGATACCTAAATTTTTATAAGTACTACTAACAGATGAAAAATTCAATTCAAATCAATGAGAATGAACATTGACAAAATTAGTAGATAACCGTTACCGAAACTGCTAACCAGCTCGTAGCCATAAGCAAAAATGTAAATGGCCGGCTGTCACTCATCCAAAAGGCGAGATCTGTATCACCTACAAAATTCCTCCCCCCCATTATGATGTGCTGCATGTAGATGTCCTTCCAGCAAAAATGTACGGTAAATCTTCGGGTTAACCATCTCCCCTCTTTATAAACCTCCCTGGAACCAAGAAACCAGTTAGCTATATGCTAACTTCCCATCCTCGAATTTCGAGTACGATAATATGAAGACTTGGTAGAAATTTTAAAAAAAATTTAAAAATTTAAAAGTTTCTTCTAGATTTGAATAGGTTTGTTTCTATTTTAATGGTACATTTTGAAACTGCATCTTAAGCGACTGGGATATGGGCCTCCTAAATTTGAATTCTAGAAAATGTAGGATTTGAGTTGACACTTCATTACCCAGGTTTTCATATATCACCAAAAGACAGTATAATATTGAATTCATTTTCCACTGGGCAAAACAACTCCAGTGTTTTTTAGTGGAAGTGGAATTTGATTTTAAAATACTTTTCCTCTCGTGTATTATTTTATGCTTTATCCATATTAGTGTCGCATTATTAAGTTATGCTTTGGGGGTATAGGGAAAGAACGGCTGAATTTTTAATCACGATCAGATAGCGAGAATGATACCTGAACTGGCACAATATTTCTACGGTTTCACACCATACCAACGCCACTGCCTTTGTTTCCCGGCAGGATTCAACGTGCTTCTTGCCAGCGTACCCGGAGAATCTTTTGTGAGATCAAAACCCGAACAACAATCTTCTGATCTCAAAATCGAGTCTTTGTCACAAACCATCATAGTCTATATCAAGAACGTCAAACTCAAATGATAGCAAGGGCCATAAAAAAAAAAAGCTCTAAGTTTCCATGGACCGGGAAAAAAACTTCAATTTTCATAGATACGTAGGTTTATTTTGAAAAAACAGTATAAAAAAGGTCAAGGTCAACGGTTAAGTTAATGTTTCTTTCCAGACATTTGGCATCTTTTCTCTGCTACCTTTTTTCCTATTTCGGAGTATATCTTGTCCGCTGTGATTAATTTCAAAACTGATCCAAGGTGAATATCAGTAATTCTGGATATGATAAGAGACTTATTTCCGAACAGGGAAATAATTTCATATGCCGAGTTTTTTTTTCGAGTGTTTTTTAACCTACCTGGCAAATATTTGTACAATTCAGGTATCCCTATTTCACTGAATTTGAATTTTTAGAATAATAATGGAGTAGTAAGTATTATTTCATTATCGGCTCCTAAAATATTCTGTATTATTGGTAGGGGAAATGGTGCATTGATGTAACACGACTAGTAATCGGTCATTGGCGAATGTTGTGGTTCTCTATTAATAATTATGTATAGTTAGGAATTTTAAAAATTAAGTGACGAAATTTTTATTAAAAATTTTGTTACATACTGTTATGTTTGCTGAGCCGCAAAGATATTCACTATGGGCCGCATAGGTCTCACGGATCGCCAGTTTGACACCCTTTCTCTATATTATCTTATGGGCTGTTATCGAAATAGTTGATAGATTCAGTGGCAGTAATGATGATCGTGCCGGTCGGTTTTTAAAAGTTTAATCTGAATCATTTACATATTATTTGCACTTTACCTATTTAAAATGAATAAATTGTATGCATAGAATGGTATTTGGTTTTCAAAAATAAAAAAAATATTCAATTTCCAAATATTCTAAAATTATACATTTTTATAATTATTATAAAAATGTATTTCTTACTAGTTTGAGAAAGTTAAAAAAAAACATAAAAGGTCATTTAAACAACTTTATAAAGTATTGTTTTTAGAAATTCTTTTTTAAAAATTATTCCTAGATTGATTAAGATAAAAAAATTATCCTTACGAATGAAATGCAGTTTAAGATGTATAGAAGTATGCAAAAAGAAATTACACCACTCTATGTTCGTTGTAAAAACTCGCAAAAACGTTTTAAACATACATTACCAGGAACTGTACCAGCCGCGCAATGCTATAAAAGCGCCGAGGAGAGAAATTAAATTAAAAATATGTTTTGTTTGTAGTTTCAACTGAGTAGACATTTTGTTTTTCTATTATTTGCAGCAGTTCGTGACGGTTGTATGCAGCATAGTTACTGTTTTCCGTGCCAAAAACACTGATTGCAGTATGTGACGCAATTTTTTCGCACACCTTTGTACAAATATAGCGTAACACAACATTAATACAACATTCCAAAAACTGGGAAATATGGAAGTCCTAAAATTTCTATTAATCTTTTAAGTATACCGACCAGTGGCAGCGACTAGGTGGAAAAAGTAGGGGGGGGGGGTTTATAGACTTCTAAAAGTACCCAAAAGTATAGGTGATAGACAGGAAAATTTAAAAATTTAGTTACAAAATTAGCTAGCTTTCCCAGACCATATTATTTTTTTGTAATTCCTAATTTTAGGCAGCTAAAATGAGATAAAAATTCAATTTCTCCTGCATAAAGTAGGGAGGCGACTGCCCCCCTCCCTACTCGTCGCCATTGATACCGACTATTGAAAAGCCATTTTATTTTGAAAGATGAATGTTGTAGTAAACTAATAATGAACATAGAAAAAATAATTAATGAAACAGAGACAACTTATTTTGTCTATCGAGGTTAAACAATAAACTTTTAAAAGTGCTTTTGTTCAGCCGTTGCTTTCTGAGCACATCTTTCTTCTTCAAATAAAATTTTCAAGTAAATAGGAGAAACTAATGAGTGGAAACATTTTTTGAATGGCTACAAAATTTGAGACTTAGGAACTACCCTTAAACTATTCAATCGTTCCTTTAAAAAAATGGTGCAATATCGTTTGTATTTAAAATTTTATTGTATCTTTTAAGAAAAAAACAGCCTATCGGTGGCCCAGAGGATTAAGGCATGGCATGGTTGAGTAGGAATCGAAGGAAGTAGGTTGTGGGTTTTATCTTGGTTATGGTTTTAGAGAATATTATTCACTATTTATCGGAAAAAAGGATCACCTACGAATATAGTAGAATTTTTACCCAAAAATTAGAGTCAACTACGTTTTTAAAAATTTCACTATAAGAGAAAACTACCAAATAGTGAAACTGCAGATCTTTCCTGTTAATATATTCTGTATCAAATGATAATCATAAAGAGAATCCGCCACTTCAAGTGAAGATGTGAAAGAAACTTAAAGACCAGAAAGCCGCAGATAATAATACAGGCATTGAGAACCACACAAAATAGATCCCATTATGAGCATCTCATACTTGCAGTACACCATTAATGTACTGCAACGGAAACCTAGAACCAGCTTACTTATACGGCAACTTTTCATTCTCGTACTCGAGGTATCCCCCCAGGTGGATTGCATCAAGTGATAAAATCTTCTATTTCTGCTACGAGCTTTTTCATAATGCAACCAGTACACTTGCAAGTAGTAGTTCTAATAACTTTCCGAACGCTCATGCAAGACTAGCTTAGCATGAGAACTCCAAAAAACATTTGCAATCTATACTCGGTAGCTCTGAAGGGGCCGCGGTGAGTGGTAGAGTTTCATCTTCGGAACCGGAGGTTTTCAGGTTTGTAATTCGATTCCATTAAAAGATCCGTCGTGTATGTGGACCTGGTGCACGTTAAATAAGGGTCAAATGTCCAACCGCTGGTGTTTGGAATGTGGAAGTTTGTTGTGGGTTGCACAGGCCCAGAAAAGCCCTCGTGTTGCTGCAAAACGGGACGTAAATACTAACTAAACTAAAATAAACAGTTGTCGTGAATTGCGGCAAAGATCATCTGCTGAAAAAACATTACTGATAAAGTGGTCGAAAAACAAATCAGTTTAGTTTTATTTTATTAACGTTCCGTTTTTGAAGCTATACGAGGGTTATTTTGGGACGGACCTCGTAATTTTAAACCGCGACGACATCTGAGCTGACAACCCCTTTCCAAACTTCCGCACCACACCAACGAAAGTACGTTTGACCACTACGTATGATTTAGCGTGAAACAGGCCCCATACATGGCGGATCTTCAGTGGAATCGGGTTCCGAACCTGTAACCCCCTCCCCGAGACCTTACCATTAGGCCACCTCTGTCCCTACGAACAACTGAATTTTAGCTTAAAAGTTTAAAAATACGATAATTAAATGCAACTATGATGTACGACCAAAACAGTTAAGTAGTTAATCAAGTGGCAGCTAAAGCTGTGCAAACACTTCGGCTATGGTTTAAACAACTGAAAAAGTATCAAAATTTATTTGAATTCTTGTGCAAGTTTCAGGACCTGTTCAAGGATGCCATAAGAAAGTGTGCATCAAATCTGAAAATATAACCGACAAGATACTGCAGCAAATCTGGAAATATAACCGACAAGATACTGCATCAAATCTGGAAATATGACCGATAGAGGTAAAGATGGTAAAGGAAAAAGATCAAGTTAAAACCACATAACTAGCTGATATACTAGACAGATACTTGCTTTGTGAGGAAATGGGGGCATTAAAGACAATTTTGCCATTAGAAATTTAACCCCCCCCCATGAAATATATTTGACAACAGATCTACCGCATTTCCAAATTTAGTTATTGTTCTTAGGATTTTCTTGCGTTAGTGACTATGACCGGAGTAAGGAGTTTTCACAAGCTGAATCTGATTAAATCTTACTTGAGATGATCAATTCATCAAGAATGTTTGAACGGTTAGTGAGTTATATACATCTGAAATCAACATGAATTTAAAGTTACAGAAAATCCTAAAAGACTTTGCAGAGAAAAAGGAAGAAATATCTATTTCTCATAATCAAAGGCAATAATAATGCGATTCATTTATAGTTTATGGGTGTTAAGTGATTTTTAGAGGTCTTTAAAAGATTATTTGCTTCCAAAAGAACAATTAAATTCCTATTCTTTTTCTGCGGAACAATAAACAAGCATTTTTAATAAATCACGTCAAAAGTCACTAAATCGAGTAATATTGTGATTATTAAGCTCGGATTATCAAAGGTGGATTTTCACAATATGAGGCCATATGCGCTCTGCCCAATGTCATAAATTCGCAGTCACCTTCGCATCGAGATGTGCGTCAAATGGATTTTGAGGACCCCTAGGGTCTCGAGGCACCAGTGGCGGTAATTGGGTGGAAAAAGTGAGGGGGCAAAAAATTTATAGACATCTAAAAGACCAGAAGTATAGGGAGTAGACAGGAAAAATTAAAAATTTAGTTAAAAAATTAGCTAGTTTATCCGAACACTACTGCTTTTTTGGAATTCTTAATTTTAGGCAGCTAAAATGAAATAAAAATTTAATTTTTCCCTAAAAAAGTAGGGGTCGACTGCCCCCCCCCCCTCCTACTCGCCGCCATTGCGAGCCACTTGGTGAGTGCCTCTATTACCTGTGAGAAAAACCTCCACTGTGGATTATTAAATAGGAAAAATAGGCAACGGCCTAGAGGCCCCACAACCTACTGTCTGTCCGCCACGAGAACTGTTGGCGTCAAATTGTCTAGTTTACGGCGGTAGCTATAGCAACCGGTTATGCTAGGGAAGATCCATTTCAAATAGGAGAAATCCAATCTTTTTATTCATGGCGCCAGTTTGCAGCGGAACACATTTGAATGAACTTCTACCTACTAGAAATGGATTCTTCCTACGATAACATGTTTCTATAGCGACCACCGTAAACTAGACAATTTGGCGGCGACAGTTCTCGTGGCGGACAGATGGTAGGAGTACCTCAAGATTTTACATTTGCGGTATTTTTCAGGGTAATTTAATTTTGTTCTTTCATTTGGTTTACAAGGGGCTTATACTTATTCAAATTAAAATCAAGTTTCGCTTAAATTGCAGAACATTATACTTAGGAACTTTTTTTTTCATGTTTTCAAATTCGTTTGCAGATCGACGTGGTCCTTTTTTTTTTCACTTGGATGACTTACTCAAATGTCAGCAGCCCTGGAAAATTTTGTAATAGAGTATTTAGATTGTGTTAAAAAAGTTTTGTAATTTTTTATCTCTTTGTGTAAAATTACTTTTAAAGTTTTTTATACGAGAGATATTGAAACCAATTCTCTTGAAGGTGATCCTAAATAAAATGTTTTGTTAATTCAGGTTGTCGTAACATTTGTTACTTGAAAATTGTTTATATAGAAATTAAATTAAAATCAATAACAAAAATCTGTTTATGGCAGTTGGGGAAGGAAAGGGGGTGAAAGTTACTTTGCCCAACGGCCCCTACAAAGCTTAATCCGGCCTTGGTGACTATATAGGGGAGAGCGGGGTAAAACCGGGTTCCCTTGATTCTGGCGCTATTATTTTTCCTATCTAGCAGACAGATACTGAATTACACTCTACTAGTCAAAAAAAAAGTAACAGTCAAAGTGGCGTGTTGTAGTTGTTGAATTCACTGCATCTGGGAAGGTTTATTTGTTTTAAGACGTCTACTATCTAATGTTCATTTGATTTTAAACTATCCTTACTTAAATTCATTATAGTTATAAAAACTATATTTAGTACAGCTTATTATACGCTTACTAAGGATTTATACCTTATAAAAAATAAGGATTTACTGCAATAATTGCGATTATGATGTGTTCAGGGGCGTATTAAGCTTGTTGGGGCCCCAGGCGCTGAAGATTTTGGGGACCCTCTAAATGTATAACGCATATGTATTCGAAAATTTCAACTTGTCAGTTATGATGATTTAATATAAGATAATTTCGCATATTTTTAATCACAGTAACTAAATTTTTAAAAATAAAAAGTGCTTTCTATAATTACACTATTATTTGATTTTAATTACCTATTTAATTATTTTGATTAATATTTGTCGCTAATTAATAAGTTTTCTATTTATTAATTTTAAATTTACATCTGAAATTCGTGTTCATAAATATTCACATGAAGTATTATCGAAGTAAAGTAGGATTCATTATATGAAAGTAAAAGTAATTCTCTTTTTCCTAAAATAAAATCTATGAGGAAAAAAATCTAACATTCACAAATATTACTTCATCAGTTGGAATTATTTCTAAAAAAAATTTAATAATGTATTCATAATATAGTTTTAGCCTTATAGTGTAAATGAATTATTTTTAAGACTATGTTTCTAAGAAAATTATTTATAATTTCTGAATTGATTACATGGATTAATTATTTCTACATGGGATCAAAACACAACACCAATAATTATTGTAGGATTATAATTAATGTCTCATAATTAAATCAAGCATATTATTAGGTGAAATCTCCACTTCTGAAGTATCACTGTTGCTTGTATGCTAAAATTAAATTATATATTAGCCTACAAAATGAATTGTTAGTTTCATTTACATTAAAAGAGCTTGTACCTTTTGTTTTAAAATTTGCCGAGATTTTTTTTTTTATTTTTTAATGATTTAAATTAAATGTTGCAAAAAATTATAACTAAACAATGCTTTATACATGATTTATAAATTAAAATCAAAGGTTCACTTTTAAATAATATTCTGGTATTATGGCACATTTTGGGGGAATTTAAATAGAAATGTTTTAAATTAATCCCAGAAATTGAAACTTAAATAACGAAACACCATTATAAATCAAAAGTTAGATAACTTTTCAACAGATTAGGGAGGATAACTCTTGGATTTTAACTATGGAATTAAAAAATGCAGAAATCCATTTCAAAACCATATTTAAAAAAATAAACATTAAAAAAAATATTTTTATAACTGATTTTGAATTCTGTTTTATTTAAAAATGTGCTGAAGATTTTGATTACGGTATGTTTTAATAGGTAATTTTGAAATGCATTGTTTATTAGAGAAAATATACTTCATAGATTCGGCTGTTAATTTTATCGGTATTACGGAATTATTTCTATTAATTCTACGGAGATAATTCAATAATCTTCTATCACAATCAATGCCAAGATAAAAAAATGAGGAGACAACACAGATTAAAGTTTTTATTCTTTATTCTAAATAACTAGGAGATTTGTGCCAGTCTCAGACGAGCTTTTAGCTTGCTAATAATATCTCAGATCTGATTGTCACAAATTTAGTAACGAAAGTTGTAGTAGAAAATCTCATGAACATTGGCAGAGTGCTTAAGAAATAAAAAAAAAGCATGAAACGCAGAACTGATGAATCAATTGACACTAACTTTCGTTTTGTTAATATCTTTATTTTTAACAATTACTTTTGTTCTGTCCGAGTAAAAATAATGCAAAATCCACTAACAGAAAAAAATGCATTACCAAAATACAAAATTTAAAAAAATCATGAATTGATGAATGCAAATCTTAAGAAAAAATGAAAAAATTACAATTTGTAGTAAATTTTAGATGTAAATATATATTGTTACAAAGACGTAATGTCGCTTTCCTGCCTCGCTCGTCTTAAAGTTGCGAAGAGAGTTTTACAGGGGTAAGCATGGAATGACCGGCAGTGGCCAGGTCTGGACCCCTGATCTTGGAGACAAACTTGGCAACCATTTTGAAGACAAATCGAAGATTCCAGAAAATGCTATCCTTTTCTCGATATATATATATTAGGAGAGCAGAAACACTTGAATATACTAGATAATTCCATGTGACGTCACGGCCTGTCGGGGAGAGTATAAAAGGACCGCTCTTGGACCACGGAGGTACGGTGACCCACGGTGTTGATCGACTGGAACGACTTGGGAGTTTCATCTACAGTGCAAGCTGGAAAGCCGGTGAACTGAGCGCTATTGAAAGTGTTGTTACTGTCATTATTAGTGATTTGCTGACTGTCTGTGTTTCTAAATACGAAAGTGCTGTTACTGTTATTACTTGTGAATTGTTGTCCATTTGTGTTGCTAATCTGTACAAGAGTTATTGCTCATGTTACCTGTGCTACGTGTTTTTCCTGCATATTTGGGAATAAATCTTCATTCTCCATTATCCTGCGTGTTGGACTGTTTACACCATACACCTACAGAAAGATTTTTGTAACAATACCAACATTAAAAGTAAACAATAAATGTATCAACTAAAAAAACTTCATTATAAACAACATTCTTTATAAAATATCTGTTGTCGTTCAACAACACTCCTTGTTAAGTGAAATTTTTCATTTGGGGGATTCATGGATGGGATTCCGGCATCTTGATAACGCATCATAAAGCTGCAATGATCCACTAACAGAAAAGTGCGCAAAAGGAAGAGAGACCTCAAAATGCTTTCTCTTTCAAAGATAAAGGAATTCCCCCTCGCCACTCCCCCTTCCCTGTTCCCTGAGCACGCTCTGGTTCGAATTCTTTGGAAAAAAACCTCCCCTGTTCCCCGCGCGCGCTGGTTCCTCTCCGCTGGTCTGGTGGGTCGTAGCCACGCCCACATTCCTGAACGTTAGAGGTCGTGTCACCGCTATTCTATTATAGAATAAAGAAATTTAGTGAATATAAAGAAATTTTTTGATAAAAAAATATAGAAAATTTTACTCTGAATTTTTAAATGTAAGCGCTGAGGCTATTATGTCGAAATGTATTTAATAAAAATATGAATTTGGTGTTTAAACTTGTATATATAAAAATATTTAGAATTTTTATGAAATTTGTTAGATATTATTTCTTTTCTGCTGAAGCTGAATGAACTTATGTAATTCCATTAAATATTTACTGATCATGATAAATTAAATAAAGCATACCTTATTAGTTCTATTCCCCGATGGGAGATGAATTCTTTTTAAAACAACTATGTAAAGTGCACCACAACCTTCATCATGAAATCTGACTAAAATTCTGCCTTGATTTACCTCGCCGTATTTCAGCCGTGCGAACTGCTTTGAATAGCGTCGCTTTTCAAATGCGTCTAAGCTTCAAAAATACAGTAAACTGTCCCACGTTAATGCGATATAGATGCATTAGGATATTTAAATCTTTAGCTACATTCTTCTATTCAAGCACCCTAATTGTGATAAAAGAAAGCAGTTTTAAACGATGATAAATATTCTGAAATGAAACTTAAAAGGTGTTTAACAGAACTGTGAATGGGAAACAGATAAACGAAGGATATTCAAACCCCTAAAATAGTTAAATGAGTGCAGGGGAACATGGGCCTTATCTGTTGAACAATTTCTACTAATCAATGGTATTATGGTACTATCAATGGTATTCAATGAAAAAAAAGGACATCAATCACTTTAATCATTGAAACGACAGCTTCCTGAGAAGATGCTTGCTTTGTAATGATTGGGTTTCTTTCTCAAGCCTGGGAAAGTGAATATCTGGTCATCTCTACCACTATCTGAACTATCTTTCTCATACTTTAGGTCTGGTGTACAGATAAGATGTGTGTCAAATAAGAAATTCCCGCAAAATTCCAGAGAAGCTATTAATACGTGAGGTAAATTGATAACTGTTGGGTAATGCACACAGACCTCCCCTGTTGCTGTAAAAATAATCAAGGGTGGTTTTGCTCAGTATTTTCCGTAGGAAACCGGAAGGGAATCGTACTGGCAATAAGGACTTTGAGTAAGTGCTGGAGGAATGTGCGCAGTACCCAACGACTCTATTAACGAGATCTTTAACGAGATTTCTTCTGTTCATGCACTCTGATTGTGATAATAAAACGCGGACCTGCTAAGTTAAAATCGGACATGTGAACAGGTTCTTAAAGGGAAATTATCTTTTGCGATATTTAAAAAAAATCCGCTTCATTTCGGGGCCCCAGGCGCGCGCCTGGATCGCCTAGCCTTTAATACGCTCCTAGATGTATTTTCTAATTTAAATAAAAGTTGCAGTGGCACGGGGGAAGAAGACAACTGCTTTGCACGTCAGTTTTGTAACCAATAGTCTTAAATTGTCATATAAAGTAAAAATGATTACAACTTTTCCATTGAAAATCGAGTTTTCCAAATTTCTCATAACGTTAACATGTGTACCCGGGGTCAAACCGAATAGTTTGACTTTTTTTTATAAAAAAATCATTGATTAAAAAATAAGGAAAGTGTGACTTTTCTGGAAAGATATATTGTTCTCCGATAAACAATGAATATTTTAATAAAATTTGACAAGCTCTATGTCGAATATTTTAGCTCCTACAGAACTTCGAACCTTAGCTACCCGGTTTTTATCCCACTTTCCCCAACTTTTCGAAGGGGACATACACTTTGTAACTTGCAGGCTTGCACGCATTCAGCTTTATATTGAAATGCAGCTAACATATATTTGTTCTATTAACCTTCCAACGGTCTCGCTTACGCAAATTTTACGACATATCGTGCATCGTATTACATATATATATCTCGTTTTATTTTACAAAAAATAAATGCAACTTTTATTTATGTTATCAGTATTTATTAGCCTAATAGTAAACAAAGATTTTATAAGTAAAATTGCACTTAAATATATAAATAATGATATAAATATGCAATACGATGCAGAATTCAAGTACCTCTTGCAAACGCGCGCCCGCTGGAAGGTTAGGTCACATGTAATTTTTAAGCGCGTATTTTGATTGCTATCCATCCTACCACAGAGATGTAAAATTTATAGCAGACTTTTTTTTTCATATATTTTTATGATTCTATAGGCCTTGATGGAAATTGGTTGGGCACCTGTGGTCAACTAAATTGTTCCCATTTGGGTCTCGCACCTTCTAAAGCCAGTCATGATGTAGTCATTGATGCATCAGATTAAAATACAGTCACATATGAAAATTAAGAGAAATAAAAGATGTTATATGCATTAAAGTCGCGTCAAATCTGTGTTTTAGAAGAAAAAATGCTTTAGATTTGTAAGAAATATAAAAATAATTTGAATACTTTTGGGATTAACCATATTTATGATACATCGGAAAATTAATTGCATAAATTTAAATCAGTAATGACCAAAAAGCGAAAGAATGAAATTGAAAAACACATATTTCCCAACATCAGAATCAGTGACATAAGGCGGATAGGAGAAATCTCATACTGCGGTGTATTTTTAGAACTGGAAGTGCCTTATCACAACTCTCACTGACAATCTATTTCTATCTTTAGTAAATACGTCTGTACTTTATTAGCTTTAAAGATTAATTTTAATCGAAATCTTTTTTCTCTTTATATTTCTCTTTCACGTGTCCTGTTGGCACTGTAACCTAGTACTTGACATCAGACCTCGGAATGACAAACAAGGTTGAACTTACGTATAAGAGACTCTTGAATTTAAAGACTCCTGACCCTCGAACACAACACCTCCGGCCCGGGGGGGGGGGGGGGGGGGGGGGGGGGGGGGGGTTTGTGGGGGGATAAAATAAAAATTTCTTAATTCCAGGTGTTTATTTATAGGGTTTTTTGTTCAAAAAAAAGTAATAGCTCTTTTCCTCCCAAAAATATTTGATCGTATCTGTATAGGAAATATATTTTCTGTTCGATTAAAAAGGAATATAAAATAAACTAATGAAAGCTGTAAACGAAAATTGCTTATGCCCCCCCCCCCTTTTACTGAAAATGCACATGCTAACTTAAAATCGCTTATTCCTCCTTTTTACTTCCTCGAATACGAAGCACACAAAGAGAAAGTGTAGTAATAGTAAAAAAAAACCTCGAGATTTTGATGAATGTCCACATTTTAGACCTCACCGAGTCCCCCAAAACGCTATTTTTGAGGTTATGTCTGTTTGTGAACACGGTAAATACAAAATGCACTAGTTAAACGGATGAAATTTGGCATGTGGTGTCTGTACTAAAATCGTAGATTTCTATCAAATTTTAGACGAAATCCGTCTTTGGGGAGTCTGTCAATGTCTGCACGTCTGTTAGGGTGGAACGAAAAAAGCTTTTTTTTCTTTTTTTAACTTATAATAATGCGCAAAAGTTGTCTTTTCATGCAAAAAAGACAAAAACAAAATTTGATGGCAATCAGGTGCCGCAAGTGCGGTTAAGTTTCATAAATTTGCAAAATTTTGCTCTATTTCAACCTTTTTTCTCTAATTTCTCATTTGCAGTAAAACAGCTCAACTTAAATAATTTGTACTTTTTATTAATGGAACAAACATTGTTAGGGTGTTTAAAACCTATTGTGAGTATATAAAATTATTAATTATTAGCCAAATACATGCAAGAAATCGGCTATGAATAAAAAGAGAATATGCTGTTTCTAATCTGGGAATTATTTCTCTGTTATACATTTAACTGACGAAAAACGCCTACAAGTACTTTATGCATCCTTGTAATTGCTATTGTGTAGCAAAATATATCTTGTGTTTTGTCAATCCACCCATAATCAATAAAGTTAACGGGGAAGAATTTTTAGTAATGTGAGGCGATATTTGTTTGTGGAGCGAGTTCTTGCCAGCTCAATAAATTTAATATCTATATTTTCTTACACTCCATATTTTCTTCTTGTATTATCTACATAAAATGAGTGGTAACAAATGTATATATTTTCCTTAGATGCGAGTGAAAAAGGGTATTTTAAAATATCTGTATAAATATAAGTCGTTTTGCTTAGTTCTATCGTTAAGGATAGAATATCGAGCATTTGTTTATAAAATTTGTTATACATACTTACAATTTTGGCGTAAATACCAAATATCATTACTTTTATTCACTGTATTTTTAAAAATGATCTTGTTCACATACAAACAGACAGCTTCAATTCCAAAAATGTTTCTTTTGGACTCAAGAAAGTCTACAAAGTGAAAACCCCTAAAATCTACAGGTTGAATTTTTTGATGATTACAATTCTTTCTCTACTTATCTGCTAGATTGAGAAAAGAAAGACAGAAGAAATAGTAGTCAAGTAGTTAGGGTAAGTGGCCACCGAGTCTTAATATGACTTTTTCGCCCCTTGCGTCCATTGAAAACGCTTTTTTCCCCCCTCCAACATATTGGGTATTCAAAAGTAACAAAATCTTACTGAAGTTTAGTCTCCATGATGCGTCATGGTTAGAGTTGTAGACAACTATACCCATGCCCTTTGTTGCTATGCCACTGAGAAACACATGTCTAACAAAATGCCATTCTTATAACAAATAATGAAAAGACTCGCTGAAAGTGGCATCTATGACCTGAATCCACAATCCACACAAGGTAGGGATTGAATGAATGGATTAGAAGCCATCTAATGTGGTATTGAATTTGTTCCTCAAAAAATTTCGGGCGACGAGATATTCTTCTGAGTCCTTAGGTGTCTTATCCATCAACAGTTTCATGCCACGGTGAATATTGCAACTATGCATAACAAAATTTCGACTCATTTCTAAGAAAAATAAAAACAATTATAACCGTCCTTAGTAAGTCGATGTCACAAGAAAAAAAAAAGCCATAAAGATTGCATTTTTTGTTCTGGCAAGAGCTCGCATCTCTAGCAAATGTAATCTAGCAGTACTAATCCTTCTTCGGTTGAAATATTATTGTCGTGTTGCTGTCTTTTCGAAATGAAAAACACCAGATTTTAGAGAAAAAAAATTCTATTCAGACTTAGACACACGCAAGACAACCAACACACATAAAAGTTACGGTGCGGTACGTTGCAACTTAAAAGGCAGAGCTATTCAAAAATAATAACGTAATAACGACCACAACTAGGCCTAAGTATTTCACCTCACCTCACGAGGTCGCCACTCCAACTAACTCGTTTACAGAAAGCAACCCTTAGACTACTAAGGAATTGCGCCAAGCATCCGATCAACCAACGCCAACGGTAGCCAAACACTACAATTATATTTCAATATAAAAAGTAAATATTAATATAAATACACAGTTTCACGTGCCACTATAAATCCAAATGCAAGCAATACACAAACAAATAGTAGATTGACGCACAATAAAGTTAACTTTATTCATTATATTTCATTGGCAAAACGCAAAATACATTTTATTACATAATAGTAAACAATGGCAGCGTGTCGGGGAGATTTCTCCTTACACCCCCGGGAGAAATTAAATTTTAATTCATTTTAACTCCCTAAAACGAAGATTTATGCAAAAGCGTAGAAATTCGGCGATACCAGCTAATTTCGTAGCTAAATGTTTAAATTTGTTGTCTACCTTCTATACTTCCAGATACTTTTAGTTGTCTATAATTTTTTTTGCCCCCCCCCCCGCGCGAACACACACACATACTTATAACTTCCAAGCGCAGTTACTGATGCTAATAACAAGTATATATAAAGTACTTGTAAGCGTTTTTCGTCAGCTATAAGTATAACAGAGCAATAATTCCCAGATTAGAAAACAGCATGTTTTCTTTCTCCATATCCGATTTCTTTCTCCATATCCGATTTTTTGGCTAATAATCAATATTTTTATATACTCACAATAGGTTTAAAGACCCTAAAAACGTTTCATCTATTAATAAAAAGTACAAAATATTTAGCTTGAGCTTTTTTACTGCAAGTGAGAAATTAGATAAAAGGTTGAAATAAAGCAAAATTTTTCAAATTTATGAAACTTTATCGTACTTGAGGCACCTCAAGACATGTTCTGAGTGCCATTAAATTTTATTTTTGTCTTTTTCTGCATCAAAAGGCAACTTTTGCGCACTTTGACAAGTTAAAAAAAGAAAAAAAAAGTTTTTTTCGTTCGAACCTAACGTCCGTATCATGTGAATATAATTACTCAAAAACACAATCAGCTAGCTGGATGAAATTTGGAGTGTGGTTTTGTCACCAAACTTGTAAATCTGTGTCTATTTTTAGATTAAATCATTCAAACGGTTTGTTTGTCTGTGTGAGCAAGGTAACTTATATTAGGTTGAAAAAGAAGGACTTTTGATGTTGAGTGAGTTGAAATATATTAAGAACCATCAGATGAAAACAGATTTAAAAAATAGATACACATTTATGTAGCAAAAGGAGAACACAGCGTTACAATATTGCGATATCTTGCGAATTATGCTTTCAAGTTCGAGAATCATCTTAATGTTGCGTTACCGCTACGAAATGAACAAAATAAATTTTAAAAATTCTATAATATAAACGCGGTGACACGGCCTCTAACGCCTCAGGAATGTGGGCGTGGCTACGACCCAACGGACCAGACGCCGTACCCGCAGCGCGCGCGGGGAACAAGGAAGGGTTTTTTTTTTCTTAGAAACAGGGGAGAGAGCGCCGAAGTGAATTTCCCTTATCTTTGAAAGAGAAAGATTGTTGGTAAACAATATGCATAGAGAAGATCTCACTGCAAGGAAACGAAAGTTAACAAAAGAGAAATTCACTTCGGCTCTCTCCCCTGTTTCTAAGAAAAAAAAACCCTTCCTTGTTCCCCGCGCGCGCTGCGGGTACGGCGTCTGGTCCATTGGGTCGTAGCCACGCCCACATTCCTGAGGCGTTAGAGGCCGTGTCACCGCGTTTATATTATAGAATTTTTAAAATTTGCACTATGGAAGGCGAAAAAAAGCGAAGAGATATAAAAAAGAATTCAAACCGCAAATATTTAATTAATTAGAATTAATTTATTTTTTCACTTTACTTTCGTTTTCGTTAAAAAGGTTCTTTCTTTTTCGTACTTAATTTTGGAATTGAATATTTATATATTTTGCATAAAGAAAGTTAGTGTCCATTGATTCATCATTTCTGTTTATCATGCTTTTTTGGGGTGGGAATTATTTGCACTTTAATTTGGATCAAATTCACTTTGATAAAAATAATTTGCACTCATAACAAATATATTGCACACGAAAAGAAATTATTCCACTACAATTAAATTTATTCAGCATTAAAAAGAAATGTTTGAACTTTGAACAAATATGATGCACTCAAGAAAAAATATTATAACTTGCATTAATTACTTTCTACTATAAAACAGATGTTTCTACTTTGAATAAACTAAATACAGCGCAGTTTTTGCAGCCGGCCACATTGCATTGGTTGGAGTGTTGCCAATAGGGGGAATCATCCCTGTTTTTGGGGATTTACCATCTGAGAAGGGAAAATGTCTGAGAATAAGCCAAAGCCAGAAATTTAATCCGTCAAATTAGCAACACTGGTTGATTGATAATATGCCTCTGCGCAGTGCATTGCCGCGACTCGTGAGTGTGCAGGGTGCATCGTTGCTTCTCTATAGTGGAGCCGGAACACCGTTCTGGCACTGCTTTTTTTCCACTAGAAATAAACAAGAAAAAATTGTGAAAATGTCCTTAAAACAGCGCGATTTTTGTCTTCCATGTTAGAGCGTCTCGGCACTCCTTATTTTGCAACAATATCACTGTTTCTATACCTCTTTTTTGTATCTTTTCAAACTGAATTGAGGCCGCGGTGGCCTAGAGTTAAAGTGCCGGCTCCATGTTCGAAACCCGATTCCAATAAAGATCCGTCGTGTATTGGACCTGTTGCACATCAAATCATACGTATGGAGCCAAACGTCCTCCCGCTGGTGTGGTGCGGAAGTTTGGAGAAGGGGTGCCAGCTCAGGTGTTGTCACTGTCACCTGCCAACGGTTCAAAATGACGAGGTCCGTCCCAAAATAGCCTCGTTTTGCTTCAAAAATAGGAAATTAATTAAAATAAACTAATGAACTAAACTCAAAGTAACAGCACTTTTGAAAGTATGAATTTAAATCCATTGTGTTTAGTCTAGTTATATTGACGACCCGTTTTGAAGCAACACGAGGACTACTTTTGACGCACCTACTAATTTTCAAACGCGATCAGACGACGAGGACGATATCTGAGCTGGCCCCCTTACCCAAACTTTCGCACCACACCAGCGGAAGAACCATTTAATTGTGTGAAAGACTCATTCTATAAAATAAATGAAACTGAGTGGAATCTTAAACTTTTATTGACTGCTGCCAGCAGTGTAATAACTAATAGCTTCAAAGCTGTTTTTGGCCTTCCCTTCCGACGATTGATGTGCTATTTCCATGTAGTAAAAACTTTTGATGGCAAACTGCGTGGCATTAAAGACGAAGATGAAAAACATTATATTGAATGCCTTCATTTATGTTCTGATGACGATACCTTCAACATAATTAGTGTATTATTTTTTAAGAAATGAAAGGAAAAAAAATGATGTGAATATCACAATATTCACAGAATACTTTAAATCGGATAGCTTACGAGAAATCGTTATTGATATATAGGTGCTAGGAATTATTTTCCTGTTACCATTAATGGATTAGAGGCAACCAATGCAGTGATAAAAAAGGAACATACATTTCGTGAGCATCTCCCTGTTGGTCAGTTCCTTGTGTTTAAAAATGCGATTTTGTGAAAAAATTGTGAAATGAACGTGATCCAGTTAATGTAACCACAAAGATTTGGACAAAACCAAATCAGTGGGCAAAATTAGAAGTCAAAATTTTAGAAGAAAGAAACGGAAACCAATCTGTTTTTAATTTGCCATCTTTACAGGTGAAACAGAATATAAAAGCATAAGTGGTCCATTCACATGAAAGGGCATATCTCATATGCGCCTCATATGATGAATATAAAACTGAATACAATAAATGTGTATGGAAAGTGACAGTATCTACCCCAGGCACTAACGGTTCTGTTTCCACATACTCTTGTCCTGTGTTTTTGAAAAAAATATATTCATAAGCATAGCCTAGGCATCTTAATACGTATGGGGCAGAAGAAAACGTCAAACGAATCTAAATGTTTACCTCTTGGGCAGAAACTTAAGAGATGTCGGCCCATTGAAGAAAAGAATGCTCTTTTAATATAATAAGTATTGTTTAGTATTATATTATTTTTTTAATAATTTCTGTATTCTCAATTATGTTTGTTTATTTTGTACCAAGAGTAACTTTCACTCGTGCTTTATACATTTTAAAAACTTTTTCGTTTTTGTAATAAACTTTTTTATAATATCTATATTTTTTGATTTCCTTTTTTGAGTAAGCAAACAGCCCAATTTAAAATTTTTGAAACTTTGCCATAAAAATTGATTTTGAATGCAAAGCATTCGAATTATAGTGCAAAGTATTCGAATTATAGTGCAAGGTATCTGAATTATAGTGAAAAGTATTCGAATTATAACGTAGAGTAGCAGAATTATAGTAAAGTATTCGAAATATAGTGCAATGTATCCGAATTATAGTGCAAGGTATCTGAATTATAGTTCGATGTACCAAGTGCATACTATCTAAATTAAAGTGCAATTATATATTTCCCCTTTTTTTTATTTCTAAAGCCCTCTGGCAATCTGCATGAGATTTTCGTCTACAAGTTTCGTTAGTAAATTTGTGACAATCAGATCTGAGATATTGTTGGCCAGAGCAGACGGGGGGGCAAGCAAAATTTCTCTAATTTAGGTAACTTCAAAATAACACATAATAATTAATTTAATATTTAATTAAAGGTAATTAAGTATTAATTAGCGAATTCAGTTATAATTAATTAGTTATTTGGAATAAGTAGCTATTTGTATAATGTCGGTGCAGTAAAAATTGCCTGACTGAACGACAAGCAATAATAGAAAAATAAGAATTATTTACAAATCTCTTAGGAAATGAAGTGTACTGCACTGATATTGGCAAAAATTTGCAGATTATTATCTAAATCTTATAACAAAATAAATGAATAGCTGAAACAAGTGAAAATAATTTTTGACAAATTTTAAACATATAAATGCATATCTCTACTACTAATAAATGAGAATGTGTGTGTTGGTGCTCTACAGAGCAGACCGCTGGATTCAAACCGTTTCCACTGTTTAAACAAATACTTAATTGCGTGTTTCTCTTTCATTGTTGAAAGATGAGGTAATATCCTAATTACATTTTGCTTTCATATTTTATTTCATGAAAATTTTTGAGGAATCTGTAAACCAAGCTCTCTGAGACTTGCGTATATTAAGAAATATATCCAGTAACCTCAATGATTATGGTTGCTATCTTTTCATTCTTTTTTCAGCTAACATGACGCTAGCCAAATTATGTGCTGTGTCATTTTATTGTTGAAATCAAATGCAGATTTTGAAAGACTAATAAGAAAGTGAAGATAACGCCGACAACGTGCAATTACATGTTACATGACATGGTCAGTTATTTAACTCCAATAGTGACGTTCATGTAGAAAATGTTCAGAAGAGGTGCAAGCCACTAAAAGAACATGGATTAAATATCTACCACAATCTGAAGTTTAAACTTACGTTGTTAGGGGAACCATGAACATCAAATGATGCAGGATTCAATTGAAATCATATTCCCGGCGAACAATCTGGTCGCCGAAGGAGGCTAGTTTAAAATAATTGGCAAAACCACTGGACCATTTCCCCAGCACCAACCATTGGACCGATATTGATAATTTTTATTTCATACGGAAATTTATGACGTCTAAATATGTCATCAATGGTCTCCTGCCGCCCACCACCATCCATTTTCGAAATATATTGCAAAATAAAACTTTGCAGAGTCCCTCAGCCTCTACAACCACCAATTCACCAATTTATTTCAACAACTTCGCAAGCTACTAACTATTAATATTACAGACGAACAGATGGTCGCTGAAGGCGGTAGTCTATATATTTAAAATAATTTGCAAAACCAAAGGACCAATCCTCAGCCCCAACCAATGGACGGATTTCGCCAATTTTTATTTTATATGAAAGCTCACGACCCTAGATACATCGTCAATAGTTGCCTCCCCATCTCCATTATTCACTTTCTTGAAAAATCGCAAAAACACTACTTCATTGTACATTCTCTAGGGAGGGAATCTTGCCTGAGTTCCCAGTCTCAATAACTGGACCGATTTTGCCAATTCATGTCACTTTGCAAGCATAGCTAACCTATTAGAATTCTCCACGCTTATCGTGTAAGTTTAAAATAGAATTTTTGATCAGTACGAGCCATCATCTGAAAATCCACAAATTCATCCTTTTTAATGATATCAATTAAGTTGCCATATTATTTTTCTCTAATTTTAATAAATTTGTAAAAAAAAATTTTATTCATAATTTACAACGATATTTTTCATTGTTGCAATCTGATTCAAACCGTTTCCAGTGTTTACACAAATAATATTTAATTGCGTGTTTCACTTCCACTGTTGAAAGTTAAGGTAATGTCCTAATGGATTTTATTTTTATTTTCATCAATTTTTCTGTAAACTCTGTAAGCGAAGTTCTCTAAGGTAATAACTATATTTAGAAACATATTTAGTAAACACAATGATTATGGTTGCTTTATTTTAATTCTTCCTATCAGCATGTTTTAATCCAGCTAGCGTGCTGCAAGACGTAAAATGTGTCGAGCCATTTTCAGACTGAACTCAAATTCCTATTTTGCATAAGAAATAAGAACGGTGCCGACGACGAGAAATTAGATGTTATGACACATGCAGTTACTTGATTCCATTAGAGACGTTTATGTAGACAATAAACAGAACAGATGCAAAGCTACTAAAAGAACACGGGTTAAGTGTGTATTACAATTTGAAGTTTAAAATTACTTTTTTAAGGGAACCATGAATATCAAGTTACGCATATGAGATTCAGTTGAATTCATATTCCTGACGAATACGCTAGTCGAAGAGGGCGGCTGGTATATAATACACCGAAACCTCTCTACAATGGTCACCCATCGTTTAGAGGAAAATTGGTCTCTCTAAAAGACTATTATGCTTGGGAGTGGGAGTACAAAATACTTATTTAAATAAGGCTTAATTCGTCATCTATACTTATAAAAGGCAATATTTGTGTTTGTGTGTGTACGTGTGTGTGTGTGTGCGTGCGATGTTCAGACGAATCTATCGCACTTACAGCCTTGAAATTTGGCACACAGGTAGTCTTAATGGTGACTCATTGCACCTCGTAGCCGGAATTTTAAAATTTAATCTAGAAAATTTTGTATTTAATGTTTTGGTTGATTTTTCGCACTAATTTCTCAATAGAATGGTTTTGAATAATTGTACGAAAACAATAGACACACCATCGGAAAGAGCACACGATTTCCGTTCTAATGAAGTTCGTTTTGAATTTCTAACGTAATTTACTGAATTTTGATAATTTTTTTAAAAAATAGTCAGTTTTGCCATTGAAATTTTACTTTTGTTTTTAAATTTGCTACATCCAACTTTCTAATAACAATATTATTTTCATTTTTTTCAGCTCATAACTGGGACGGTTCTGTCGGAGTTAAAACAAGAATGGTTAAAATATCTTTTCCCGTTTTTTCTTAATTAATTTTTTCCTGGTCAGTTGAAAGATATTTTTCCTCTAACGAGCTTCCTCCCGCAACACTTCTCCGGAACGTTGCTGGCACTTTCATTGGCTGACGGGGCAGAGCGCAGGTGACGTCATAACCTTCAATTGATGACTTCGATTATTATTTTCGGATTCGATTTTATATTTTGCTTGCTGTATAATAATCATCTTCACGCTGCAATTTTTTAATATTGTTTCGGATTAACGTACTCTATTGCTTTTCTACATTTGAAATGTCATTATCGCGAAGAAAAATAAGCGGGAAAATCAATAATGTGTATCTTTTGTTTTGTTTTCAGAACTTTTATATGTCATTGTGGGCGATTTTTTTTTCTTTTTCATTTTGTTGAAGTCCTGATTCCACGGGCAACGCCGTGCGCGTACTGCTAGTTTCTGATAAAGCTAATTTTAAAAATTATCCACAGAAAAAAAGTGCTTTATCCGAAAATTTCTCTCCCTCTCATTTTTTTTTTTAGAAAAAGGATAAAATTTGTTTCTGCTTGGGTCTTTCAGCTCTTTCGGAGGTCACTTTTTCATTTTTCTGAATTGTAAAAATATATCCCTAATTGTTTCGTCGATAGTTGTTGAGGAAAGGCAATAACATCGTCAATTTTTCCAAAAGTCGATGAGCTGAAAATTTAATTCGCTGCATATTTGTTGTCAGAATTCGAATCGGCACCAGAAAGGCACAAATGAACTCTTTAATGCTCAAACCCGGTAGAGTCTGAAATTCACTTTTCTCTTCACATTGGTAAAGGAATGATTAATTTCTATCTGATTTCCGGTTTTGTTTTTGAGTGTATGAATTTCTTGTTCTTTCTTTCCTCCATTTTCTCTTAATAAAATGTGTACGGTCGGAGAGACGAAAGGAATGTATTGTTGCACAAAGTCTTACTGTGGGTGTATGGTGTAAACAGTCCAACACGCAGGATAATGGAGAATGAAGGTTTATTTACAAATATGCAGGAAAACACGCAGCACAGGTACAGGAAACAATAGTCCTTGCACAGATTACCAATGTAAATAGACAACAATTCACAGGTAATGACAGTTCAGCACTTTGATATCTAACAACACAAACAGTCAGCAAATAACTAGTAACGACAATAACAGCTCAGATAACCAGCTGATTAACTCACACCGCGGATAGAACTCCGAAGACGTTCACGCTTCAAAGCGAAGTAACCAGTCGATCAAAGACACTACCGTGATCCAAACGCGGTCTTATATACTCTCCCCGATAGGCCGTGACGTCACATAGAATTTTCAGGAAAAACCTGGATCTCGGCCCCTAATAGAAATATCGAGAAAAGGGTTGCATTTTCGGGAATCATCTATTTGTCGCCAAGTCGCAAAATGGTCGCCAAGGTCATGCGTGCCATAAGAGTCGCTGAGGTCACTCCATGCTTCACCTTGTAAAACTCTCTTCCCAACCATAAGACTTGCATTGCTGGGAAGCGACTTTCCATGATTGTAACACTGCTCCCCTCTTCAAAGACTGACGTCCCGGCAGTCTCATTACACCGAACTGTGATCAGTAGCCCGGTAGGGGGTTAGCCGATTGATGTGAATTACTTTTGGCTTGACGTTAGGTGACCTCTGAACTCTGTAGATGACATCGTTCAGTTTCTTGACGATAGTATAAGGTCCTTCCCAGTTCTGCTGTAATTTCGGGCTCAGACCTCTCCGTCGCTTCGGGTTATACATCCAGACTTGGTCTACCTCCTTAAAATGATGGCCGGTTGCTCCGGAATCGTAGCGAGTCTTCATTCGTTCACTGGCCAATTTAATTCGCTCTCTGGCAAACACATGTACGCTTTCCAAACGTGCCTCTAAATTATTCAGGTATTCATTCGGCGAGGAAGGCGTACCACTCGGTCGTCCAAATAGGATATCACATGGCAATCGCAGTATTCGACCAAAAAGCATATCTGCTGGAGTGCATCCGGTCGCTTCATGGTCTGCGCTCCTATAGGCCAAGAGAAAGAGTGGTAAATGTGTATCCCAGTCCGTCTGATTCTTCGATACAAATAAAGATAGATGGTTTAAAATCGTTCGATTAAACCTCTCGACCATGCCATCGGACTCAGGATGTAACGCCGTCGTTCGAGTCTTCAGAATTCCTAAAAGTTTGCAGAGCTCAGTAAAGAGAGCGGAATTAAAATTTGTACCTTGATCCGAATGTAATATCATAGGTACGCCATACCGCGAAATCCATGCTCGAACAAGTTCTTCGGCCACAGTCGAGGCTTCCTGATCTGGAATGGGGATTGCCTCTGGCCATTTGGTAAAATAGTCCATCAATACCAGTACATACCGATTGCCCTTTGTCGTTACAGGAAGAGGACCTAAAATATCCAAAGCCATTCTTTCGAAAGGTGCGCCTACATTATAGCGATGTAAACGGCCTTTAGTTCTTGTTTTGGGTCCTTTTCGGGCTCCGCAAGCGTGGCATTCTCTGCACCATTTTTCGACGTCGGCGCGAAGTCTATCCCAATAGAATCGCTCTCGGGTTTTGCTCAAAGTTTTCATAACTCCAAAATGGCCTCCACTTGCGCTGCCATGAGTCTCTAGCAGAACTTCTTGAATTCTGCTTTTCGGGAGAATTAGTTGCCAGCGACAAGAACTTCCATCGTCACTCTCCCACTTACGATATAAAACACCATCCTTAAGCTGTAAGGAGTCCCAAAGAGTCCAATATCGTTTTGTTGCAGGGCTTTCCGGAGCGATTTCTTGCCAAGATGGTCGATCTTCCGAATTTAATTTCCTCTCCAGAATTGGCCTAATAGCAGGATCTTCTAGCTGTGCCATTTGAACCTCACTTGAAGACCAGGCATCCTCAGTTGTTAAAACTTTCACGGAAATGTCCGTTTCCATTCCGAACTTTTTCTCTGCATTCGTGCAATGTTTGCAACTCTCTTTACAGGGTCTTCGAGAGAGCGCATCTGCATTTCCGTGAGAGGTTCCCTTGCGATGCTGGATTTCGAAGTCATATTCTTGCAGTCTTTGGATCCAGCGAGCTATCTGGCCTTCAGGTTCCCTGAAATTGAAAAGCCATCTAAGGGATGCATGATCAGTCCGGAGAAGAAATTTACGTCCATAGAGGTAGTGATGGAAATGCTCTAT
>BGPR01008012.1:0-63028 GCA_013235015.1 Araneus ventricosus | reverse complement strand
ATTTTTATTAACTATTCATTGATTTGGTCAAGGTTTAAATATTTGTGGAGCTTCTTTTAGCTGATCTGGGAAGTTACTATTTTTGCTTTGTTCAATGCTTTCAGCTTTTCCGATGCCTAAAGAAAAGAGGAATTACAGGGGATCTGCATCAGTAGTGAGAGCCAGTTAAATATGGAAGGAGGTTCTTGAAACTGAAGAAGAAAAGAGCATGATTGTCCTTCTTTCGCGTATTAAGGACAGAGAAAATGAAGGACAAACGAATTCAAAAGAATGGAGGTGGCAGTAATGTGGGACAACATGTAGCAGAAGAGCGAGGAAAGCAGACAGACAAAGAAACTAGCGTTGTCAGCCATACAACATGCAAGAGAGCGTCTAAATGTTATTGAGGACAAAATCATATCAGACCCTGAAAACTTTTGCCAGAAAACAAGACTATTCTTTTACCCTATTGTTACGAAGAACAAAACTGCTGGAGAAATGGACAATCTCTGTCACAATCAGGAGGTTTGTATTTCAGGATTAGAAAAAAGAATACAAGAGAATTTACACTCATTGTTGTCTATAATGAAATATAATTGGTAAACTTCAGTTTTATCAGTGATAGAAAGGATTGATGGATGTCGATGAATTATCAGTGCATTTCAAAAAAGTAACATAAAAGGTCATTACCAGTGGTCTTCAATGGAATTTGCACAGATTGGCAATCTACAGGGAGGAGAGGAGGCGTGTGCTTCCAGAATTCATGGCCAGTTATCTGGGGACCTCTCAGCATCACCTTTGGAAGCAGGAGGTGAAAGCACTTACTAATAGAACACACTTAGCAATGTTATAACGCATTGGGTGTGTCCGTGACTCAGCTGTTGTTCGATTTGGCCTGTGCAGCCGGATATACAGGCTAGTTTTCAATGGATATAGTTTTGCACCGGTCTGTAGGTATGCTGTTTAATTCACTGGCCAATTCGAGGACCGTATCTCGATACTTCATTCGTCATTTGTTTTATTTTGATTTTTTTATGTCTCTTAGTTTACTTTGCCTCTTTTTAATCAAGTTTTTCTATTGATAGTGTATTTGTTTTGTTCCTTTTCTGTTATTTTATCCTTGGTATGTTCATGCTGCTAAGATGACCTTGTTTCACTAATTTTTCTAGTTCGTACAAAAATCTTTTTTTGCAAAAATTTAAATCAGGGGTTTTCTGCAGGTGTGGTAAACGTTCCTTTGTACGTTCAAATACCATTTATGCCTGGACGGTTCTACCGTTATTCCGCGGGATGGTTATGACACGCCGCATGGCAACCGGCAGTTCTGCCGCGGTTCTACATGCGCGGTTACAGCCATTGGTTCTGCGGTTGCCATGGTTTGGACGTGCCTGCCGAACGGCGGGTTCGCGGTTCGGGTTACCTGCAGCGTACTACGGGTGTAATTACCGGTTGGTGCGGCGCCTGGTTCGTCATTGTGCGGGATGGCGCGCCCCCACTAACATAACTAATCTATATCTTTTGGCACATAACTTTACAGAAACAAATCACCCCTTTTAATTTCGTTAAAATGATTTTGTTGGATGTTATATCATGGGATAAAAAAAAGAATTTATACACTTTCAACAATACATTTTTTTATTTCTGTCAGCGTCACTTTTTTATTGTTGTTGTAACAATGTTCTTTAAAGTAAACGACTTCAACAATAAAATAAATTTTGAATTCCGCTGTAACAATGAAAAGTAATGTTATAAAGTATCCGAAACAATGAAAACTATTGTGGTACATTAGTTTTTGATTAATATCTTTTTCACTAATTAAAATTTCGATATTTAAATGACCGAAATGGATTCTTTGAATTATTCCCCATCTTTTGGTACTTTCCGCGCGTTTCTCTGTTCGGCGGTTCTTGAGAAGATAGAAGGACATACATACATACATACATTTGTTTTCCTTCGAATTTTAATAGGATAGATAAACTTGCAGAGGATGCAAACACGTCCTTTATTGAAGAAAAATCTGTCAAAGATAGGAGCCCTCCAAAATAAGGGGTAAAGCGTGTTAATGGAGATCTGTTACCAACAAAAGTCACACAAATAAAAAAAACGAAAGAAAACCACTTCTTTAGCAATTAAGGAAATGTTTGAAATAACAATAATGCTAAATGAATCCGTCATTGTAACACTGTACAATTTCTCGACCCCTCTCACTTTATAAGGTGCAAAATCATTGTGCTGTTACTTTTGCAAAAAGGTATAAAAATAAAAGAAATAAAACAGAATTCAGTATATGATGCATTATTATAATTTATAAATAGCTTACTTTACACAAAAACACTAAGTGTGTAAAGAGCACTTTACACAATTGCACGAAGCAAAAGAAATTATTTGTCCTTATTTTTATTTATTTTTTGAGTTAACTTTTCTCAAAAGGCTATTAAATACAATTCTTCTCAGACTTCTGTTGGGTGAATGTTGCATCTCAGTTATGTTCAGGTTGTAAATATGTTTTAATGTCTAATTTTGTATTTTCTGATGCCCCTGATGATGTGTTAAACTTGTTTGTTAATTTTTAATGTAAATGATTTAATAATTTAATATTCTTTTTCTTATTTATACATACTGAATTATAAATAATTAAGTTATTAATTATTATAGTGTAATATTTTCATCATGTTGCATGTTCTGATGTTTTATTTCTTAAAACATCTTTCACGTATAAATTATGGTACGATTTTTTTGCTTGCGTATAATTTCAGTCTTTTTGCTTTTTTGCCAATCTCATCCTTGAATATGAGTAATTACACCTATCATGATACTTTATTTTAAAGTACTGCAGAAACATATGGTAGTAAATTATTTTTTGAAATTTTCCTTTTCAAATATCATGTTATTTAATCCTGTCCTCAGTTGAGGATGCTGAGCATCGCAGCTAACTTTTATTCAACTTTTCCAAAGCAAATATTTGTATTTTATCTTATTTTTAGGAAAATATAGTGTAATAACCATGTCTTGTAAGTTTCTTAGGAAAGATGAAGCTTGAGGATATTTCTTTTCAGAATAAATTGAAGCAGATATCATTGAAATTCCACCCGTCATGTACGAAAAAAATTGAAAATTGTAAATGATTGAAAAGATTTTTATGATTAACGTACAACTATACTTGCAGTATCTGATATAGCAGATATCAAATTTTCTGATAAATTAATGAATATTATCGCTTTCGATGACGATTATGCGAGACCACTTCCATCAGAAATGAAATACAAAAGTCAGGGTGGAGACAGAACCTGGATGTCAGGGAATTTTATTGATCGTCAGGGAAATTCGTAAAAATATCTAAAAATCAGGGAAAATTAATAATTACTTGAGTTATTATCTATAAATTAGTATCTTATGTCTAGCATTATCTGTAATAATAAATGAAATTTAAAAGAAAAAACATATTCATTTATAAAAGCATAAGTTTTTGATTAGAGCGACTAATTTCTTATGATTTGTTAAAGAATAAAGATTTGAAGTAAAATTTTGGCAGTTTCTCTTGTTTAAATCTTTGCTAATATATTATTAGGTACGTATAATTATACTATTTTTATATTTATGCTGCAACATGTTATTCTGGTACTCTTGAAAAGAACACTAATTAGTTATAGAACTGTTTTAAAGTTCTGAGCAAAGATCATAATAACTTTTACTGTTAATATAATTTAATTTGTGTTGCAAAGAGTAGTTTTAATGTTTCTTAGAATTCTTGTGCAGTTTTAGAAGCAAAGTATTTTGTTAAAATTTCCTGTATTTTTTACACATAAGAATTGTAATATACTGTTTATTTTAATAGATTTTTTTAGGGTGTTCATTCCATTTTTTAAAAAATCTCATAAAAAAATTTCTTATTAAATAACTGGTAAAAGTGTTTGTAATAATGTATATTGTACACATACAGTGATTCTGAGTAGGGAGAAAGCCAGGAAACTAATATAATTAGTAGCTGTAAATCAGGGAAATGTTGTAAGTTTAGTCAGGGAAATCAGGAAGAAGTGAGGGAAATTTTTTTCACAGTTTCTGTGGCCATCCTGAAAGTTGATTCTGAATATTCAAAACTTCAATGATCAAATAAGGATAAATAAAATTTTGAAAATCTTATAAATGAAATGCTCCAGTTAAGTGTAACAGAAATGTTTGAAAAAAAAAAATTTCACTCATGAAGTATATGACCTTATTTTATATGAAAAGCTTAGATATGCTGTTGAAGTAAAAGATACTCCAGATTACTCTTTACCTAGGGATGATAATGATATTTGTGTATTTAAATGTATTTCATGAATGCTGTGTATTTTAAAGCATTTTATGTATTAATGTGTTATGTACGTTTTTTAAAAAATTTGTTCAGTTTATCTATCGTTATTATTAGGAAAAACCAAAATTTTAATAGTAAAAATACAAAATTTCGTCTATATTTTTGATAAATATTTTTTAAAAATAAAATAATTTAAATCAAATTTGTCTCAAAATTCCAAAAATGGTGTGATTAGGCCTTTATTACATTTTTTATATGTTGTATTTAACAAGGCTAACTTTTTATCGCTGGAACTTCCAGCGTCCTCAAATGAGGAAGGGCTATAATTTCAAAACTATCAAAACAATTGCTTGAATTTCATATTTCTTACTCTAAATAGTCCATAATAGCTTAGATTTGAGATATTCATCAAAATATATTCAGTAGAATTAATTCGGGCATTAGAGGGTTAGGCCGTTAACTGCTGTGGGCGTATTTATATGCCATTGCAAAATACCTTCCTTTTAAAGCTGTAATTATACAAATAATACGCCTGCTGCATTCAACTGACCTTGAACAGGTGTTTGCATGGGACATGGCCATTTCTTAAAATTAAAGGTAGGGATTTATTCGTGGGGATGGTGTGGGTGAAGGGGAGGGGCGCTTCACTACACTGCTGTGCAAAAAACGGTGGTACTAGGGAGCGACTTGTGTAAGATTTCAGTGGATGTTAAGAGGTTAATAGAGTTTTTAAAGCTGAAATCTTTAAAAAAAACTAGTTGTATCAGTTTAACTTGATACTTGAAGTATTTCTAAGTGTCATTAAAGATAGCCTTTGATGTTCTTAATAGATTCAGTCAAAATTAAATAACCAGTGTATATATGTACCTGTGTGGGTAGTTTTTTGCAGAATTGCTATTGCATATTGTTTTGTATTGTAATAACCTTAGCATTTTAAACGTGATTCCATGTTTCATTGAATATGGTAATTTAAATAATACCTATTCTTATGCATATATTATTTATTTTAGGGTTAATATATATATGGTTTCTACATACCATTACTCGTGCTTTTTAAAATAGGCATTCTTGGCAATGAATTCTAGTTGTTATAAACAGAAATCATGTATTTATTTTTATACATTCTTAAATCAAAGACTGTTGTAATCTCATGATAATTTTTTTATTGCTATTTCCTGTAGAACCCCTAAAAGTCTGGCAGGTGATATTGTGTCTCTTCTACAAACACCTCCCATTCATAGAAGAAAATCAAGTTTACTGAAAAGCAAAAATGTAGAAAGCACTCCTACTATTACCCCTCAGTCAATACTCAAGAAGAAACAGGATGGTAAAAAACAAGTGCAGCTGGATTTTCACACAGCTCCAACACCTCCTCTGGGCTCAGAAGGTATGTACTATTTAAGGGCATAACTTTTTTCTTTATTAAGGGTATAAGTTTTCTTTATTTTTCTGTTATTTCATACTCTGTATTTAAATTATACTTTTTCATACTTTATATTAATATTATTTATCTGGCAGCTGTTTTTCCACAAGAAGAATAAGGAGTAAAGTAACTTCATAATACCATATTTAAGCAAAAACCTAAAATTTTTCAGCGATTTCAAATTTAAAATTAATGTAATTGCATGTAAAAAAATATTTCCTTCCATAAAGAGGAGAGTGGGGGGCAGAAATTACATTTGAAGTATCATTTTGAATGCTACATAAATTATTAATTTGAAAACATAAGGAAAAATGTTTCCATGTTTATATCGGGTTTTTTTGTGATAAAAAAATTATTAAACTGACCTTCATATTGACTCGTTTGTAATGTTCTTTAAATAAGCACTCTAAAATGAAGTGATCATTCTGTTTCATTTATTGATATTAGAAATCATGTTCTTGACTGTCTGAATGGCTGTCAAGGTTATCTTGTGTACTGTAGGCATGATTTTTGTATTTTAAACAAACACATAGAGCTCAAACTTCAAAACATTACAAAAAATAGACAACTTGACTGATTTTCTAATTTTACTGGCTGGATTCAGGTATGCATCCTTGATGATGGCAAGTTCATTAACAGTAAAATTTTGTTCTATTAATACATTTTTCCTTCCTTCCAGAACTCTTAATACCAAAAGTCACCACTACTTAGATCTTTTTGTTTATTAAGTGTTAGATAAATTAATTTTTGTTTTGGTCATATTTAAATTAATATATTTCAAAATTATAAGTTTAAATGCATAAGTGCTACAAATTATTTTTTTGTGTGTGTTAATCTAAATTAGTTAAACTTTCCCCGCCTTTATTTACATCTCAGTGTCTGCTTGTAAACAAACAGCAGCCATTGAGATGCATTCACTGACATGCTCAGAAACTATTGGGTGTGTCTAAGCTTGGGCATGCTCAGTAGTTGGAGTTTTACTCATGTTTGAAATGTTTCTGTTTAGTCTTGGATTGTTCATGAATCACTTAGTAGATGTCTAGTAAGACATGTTGTTGCATTGGAATCTAATAGTTTTTAATTATGCTTAATAAAAGCTTGAGCTTTATTTTTAAATTCAGCTTGTTTATTTCATATTTGGGTTTACACGAACATAATCCCAACCCCAGTGGCAGAATCACCGCGACGCTGCGTCGTACGTGGGACAGTGTCTGCAGACTATTTTGTAATAAAGTTTATCATGTGCTCATAAAATAAGTCCCATCATGAAAAATATCACAGTTATTAAACACACTTTCAAAAGAACTTAACAAATATTATATAAGTCACATTGCTAAAATATGGGTTCCTCTCGGGGGCCCCCCCCCCCTTTCTTCCCTAAGCTGAATGGGCTCCCCTAGCGACTGCAATTTGACCTTGAATTACACTTAGTGCCTCATATTGGTATTGGTCACGGCCGATATTTTCTACACGTTTCTTCCCGATACGTTTCTGGCACTGCGATTTTGGTTTCTGGAATTAACACGTGGTTTTTACTTTGAGCTGGCTGCGTATATAGATAAAATTTGTTGTTTCGATTGCGATGCTACATTATTAAGATTCGCATTATTTACACCGGCTGAAAATAAACCTCTGACGTTTCGATCGGTCTCTACAGCTGCAATTCAATCATTTTTTAAAAACGGGAGCGAAAAAAGAACAAATTCTGAAATTGATAAAGATGAAGAACAGAGTCCAAGCTAAAATTGCCCCAATTTTAAACGTTCTAAGTATCAGTTAAGAAATATAGAATTCATTATTATACAGACTTTCAAAATGTATCTACATACGTGCAAATGCAAAATTCCATAAAATCAAAAGTTGTATCAAGAATTTTAGAGGATGACATCTCTATTCTTCTTTGTGTTAAATAATAAACAACGATACTATGAAATTTTATATATGCATAGTTGCAGAACAATTCATCAGTTTGCATGCAAACCATTAAAATGCATATCAGGATAAATGCAGGAATAAGTTTCAAAGTTTTTGTTTCGTAGAAAAAAGCAATTATTTATTGCATTTTAAATTAAAAACATACAAGAAAGACATTTTTTTGACATACTTAATTTTTTTTTTTTTTTACAATAAACAGGAGGCATACATTTTTAAATAACATTTAACATATTGAAGAATATTTCATTTATATGAGCTAGTGATGTATTGTTTTGAAAAATTCACCAAAACAGAAAGACACCAAGTGCTGTGTTTAAGACAGAAAAGTACCCAAATATAATTTTCTGCATAGGTATTTGTATAGTATGCTTAATATTACTTCTGAAACAACTTGATACTTCATTACTGTTAATTATCTTCCCAAAGAAAGGATTAATCTTCATATGCTTTTGTGTGTGTGTGTTTATTAATTTATACAATTATATTATGCAAATAATATAGATGTTATATGGTTTTTAATTCATACTTAACGTATTTTAATAGTTGTAAGTTGATATAAGTATTTGAAAAAAGAAAGCAAAATATTTATAGTCCCACACTATTCTGCAGACTATTTTTAAGAGACCCAACCTCCGTTGCAGACTATTGAAAGGTATTCTGCCACTGGGATCCCAACTTTAAGCACTGCAAACTGATCATTTTTATTTGTACTGTAAAATTTCTCTAAGGGGCCACCTCTTTTAATGGTCGCTTTTGTTTAACACAGAAAAGTTTTTCAAAGTTTTTCAGTTTTTTGGCTCATAGACATATTAAAATAACCTCTATTAATCCACTAAACGCCAAAACTATAAGGGATGAATTTTTTAGTATACAAATAATATTAATTGTTGATTTGAGCTTATATAACATTAATTTATAGTGATATTGGCAAAGAACGTCTTATCTTTTATAAAATCGAATGTTGCATTCACGCAACATCAGCAGAATAAGAGTATGGATTTTAAGTGAGTTGAATTGACATATGAGAAAATATCTTAGATTTGAAAGCTGTAAAACTATTTTAGTTTTGATGTGTTTTGTAAAGCTATAAATCACTTAACAGGTAATTAATTTATTATCAAATTTTAAGATGTTTTCCTTTTAAAAATAACTGATTATTTGCAGTAAATAGATTCTAGCATGAAAAGTTGACTACAATCATGAAGTACACTTTATTACAAACTTTGATTAGGACTTTATAAAAAAAGGTCCACACCTTCTCCATATAATGGCTTTTAAATGCTGAACATACTAGGTCTTCCTATTGCTGATCTATAACTGGATAATAAATCTCCACTTCCCTTTCACAGTGATCGCAGCCGTCCTATAATTCCTATATTTTAGAAAAAAAATCGAGGAAATGTCCTATTTTTGTCCTATAATTGAAAAAAGAGTTAATTGTCCTATATTTTATTTTCCCATTCCCCTCAGTCATTGATAAGAGCGCACGCTTTTTTTCCCGCTCAAACACGGCACGGTGGATGAATCATGATTTCCCCTTTCTTTTCTCTCCTCTTTAGGGTTGCTGCATATTTCGCCTCTGCTTGCTCTTTCGAATTCTCGCCAACAGTCTTTGTTAACTTCAGCGCAAGTCACTGGGAATGCAACGGCGCATGCGCCATTTAGTTTTCCCTCACAGATTACAGTGCATTTGTTCATTGCTCGCTCTTCCGAATTCTCGCCAATAATCTTCATTCTTTGTGTCGTTTGTTTTTTAAAATCACCAGAGTGCCTGTGTTCATGTGTTTAGGGTTACGATTTCTTCTCCTGCGTTTACATTGTGAAGCGTGCGTCAGACAAATTGAAGTCAATTTTTTTAGTACTGTTTTTTAATTGATATACTTTAATTTATTTTATTCCCATGCCTCGGCAAACAAAATATCAAGAAGACTGGCTCTCTTTAACTGATCCCACTGGGAATGAAGTCAGTTTTTGGTGCGTTAAAGAGAAAGATGATTTTCATTGTTTTTGCCGCTTTTGCAAAAAGGATATCGCCATCTGTAATAGTGACAAATTACAGCTCTTTCAGCATGCCAATTCCGCAAAGCATAAAAAATCTGTCAAAGATGTGTTGTGATTTTACTTCAAGGTAGCAATTTTGTTGTGACATTATTTTACATTTTAGTCAGTTTACTTTTAACTAATTGAACAGAGAAATTACAAAATTATTCAACTTACATAAATTAACCTGCTTTCATTTTCAGCAATCATTCTCAATTCAATTTTTGATTCTACACTCACATGACAATTGAAACTACACAATAATTGCAACTCACAATACCTAAGGTTACTGGATTTACATTAGCTACTTTAAAATTGCTTTTAGATAAAATAGAATTTTACTCAATCATAATTTAAAAATTCTCACAAGCGAGAAATCTAGTTTCAAAGGTAATTCAAAGCAAAGGCCGCAATAACACTAGGTTCTTAAGTTTGACCAGACTGTCAGTAATTTCAAAGGTGTGCGACCTGTGTGAAAATGAACACATAACAACAATTTCTTAAAACAAACACATTTATTGAAAATAGAAATGAATTAATGGATTGCATCGTATATTGGCAAGTAAAATTTTATGTAAGTGTTAAAGCAATGACAAGAATTAACGGAGGGCGCCCAACCGATTAGATAATAAACACTCATCAACATAAAAGCACCATAGCACAAACAATTTCATCAGATGAGGCCTGAGACATGGAATTCCTGCTTTTAAAAAAAAAATCCCTCCCCTTACTTCAATTTAAGTCACCCATGATAGATTTCGAGATTCCCCTTTTCTTTAAAACCCAACTTCTCAAACAAAAGTTCGTACGTTAAAAGATATGAAAATCCACTTACTGCATGACAAAACTATTTAGTTCAGATTAAAATTTTACTTGACATTTGTTAGAATTGTTCACTCAAGAAATTAATTGCTCATTAAGGTGAATACTTAAAAATAACATTCCTCAGATCATGATTTTCATGCATGTAAAATCAAACTTCATCACAATCAAACAATGAACCACCTTTCCTAGGTCACTTAAATTTAGTAACAATTTATCCATTTTACACGAGTCTCAAACCCCATATAAATGCAATCAGCTCATGACATCAAAAACTCGAACGCTTGACATAAACAATTAAAATAGAATTCATCTAGATTATACGATAAATCACACACAAATTTTCACAAATTACATTCTTGATTTACTAGTAAAATAATATGGCTTTAACCCTTTGATTACTCTACATCACAGCATTGCTTCATTTCCTATTAGCCTCATCATTTACACACTACCCCAAAAGTTTTTCAAATGTTAACCCAAAAGTCTGATGGAAGGAAAAGTAATAAAAACAAAAGGAAAACTTAGCTGGAAACAGCACTGCTGTTAGGACACCGCCGGCATGCCGAAGCAGGACCCATCTCGTTGAGGATCACGTCATGGAGTAAACACCGCCGCACACTACGCTACGACAGGATTTCGCCGGTCATCTGTCTGCACAGAAAGGCGCAAGGAGCGTTGGTCGCTAGTGTTAACACGAAAAACTCTCTTCTTGGGAACTTGAGGATTACTTCATTTCGCCGCACGATACAGGATACTTCGCTACATCCGCACTCCGCCGGACATCTAATTGTACTCGATAATCGCCTAGAGAGGTGGTCGTTAGTCTCTATCACTAAGAAGTGATCGCGCCAAGGGGCACGTTTAGACGTAGAGGGTTATTTTCCCTATTGATCCGTCCACGAAGCTTTGGGCATCTTCAATCTACACGCTAGCACCCAGAGGATGAAACGCGGGATGCATGTAGATCGCTGCTCGCGGAGATTAAGTCTCGCATAAAGATTTCTTCACAAAAACGTTCCAGGTACGAAGCATAAAACGTCCACATTCCTCTCGCTAGTGTTATTACATAATTATGCCGGATGCATAAAGACTGCTCATCGCTCTAAGCCCCTCCACCTCTGGGCTTCTCCTCCAAACTTCCCGGCGTCGCACGGCTCCTAGGTCCACCCGGGGTCGAATAAACAGGCAAAAAAGCGCGAGTCGCGTCTAGCGTGCCCTTAAATACAGACACGCTCCTATGTTACCGCTTCGTATTGAACTCTGACCTCATTGGTCAAGAGTTGAAGAAGGGGGTTTCAAGCCGATCTCCCTTCTTTTAAAAAATTCGCCATGATATGGGCTGGCCACCGGATGTTGAAAGAACAACTCTTCCACCACGCTTAGGCTTGCGAAAGCGAATGTTCAAAACAAGTTTCGCCATGAATCCAAAGAATTTTGTATCTTACTCATTCGATTTTTTTTGTTAAGCAATAGAAAATATATTCTAGAATTGCGGAATATATTTAAATATTCAAAGAATAATTTAGAATTAGAAAGAATAGACGTGTATTTTATCAATTTGATTAAGATTTAAAACCCAGGAAGAAGGAAATAACATAAAATAGCCTCATTTTGAAAAAAAATACCAAGAAGGAGTAACTCATTAGACACTTATACTGCATCATATTTGAGTTACGAAATTAAATTATAAAATTCAATAAACACAAAAAGAAGGAAGATAAATTCATTTGATACTTAAACTAAATCATATTTAGATTAAATTAAATTATAAATTCACTGAACACAAGAAGGAAGGTGATAAACTCATTTGACACTTGTAAGATCACCTCTATAAACATATAAAAATAAGATTTTAAATTATAAACTTCAATAAACACATGTAGAAGGAATATAAACTCGTTTGATATTTAAACCCCAGTGGCAGAATACTATTCAATAGTCTGCAACGGAGGTTGGGTCTCTTAAAAATAGTCTGCAGAATAGTGCGCGATTATAAATATTTTGCTTTCTTTTTTTGAAATATTTATATCAACCTACAACTATTAAAATACGACAAACATAAATTAAAAACCATATAGCATCTTTATTATTTGTATAATATAATCGTGTAAATTAATAAACAAAAGCATATGAAGATTAATCTTTTCTTTGGGAAGATAATTAACAATAATGAAGTATCAAGTTGTTTCAGAAGTAATATTAAGCATACTATACAAATACCTGTGCAGAAAATTATATTTGGATATTTTTCCGTTTTAGACACAGCACTTGGTGTCTTTCTGTTTTGGTGATTTTTTCAAAATAATACATCACTAGCTAATATAAATGAAATATTCTTCAATATGTTAGATGTTATTTAAAAATTTTTGCCTCCTGTTTATTGCAAAAAAAAATTAAGTATGCCAAAAAATGTCTTTCTTGCTTGTTTTTAATTTAAAATGCAATAAATAATTGCTTTTTTTACGAAACAAAAACTTTGAAACTTTTTAGCACATTTATCCTGATATGCATTTTAATGGTATGTATGCAAACTGATAAATTGTTCTACAATTATACATATGTAAGATTTCATAGTATCATTGTTTATTATTTAAAACAAGGAAGAACAGAGCTGTCTTCCTCTAAAATTCTTGATGCAACTTTTGATTTTATGGAATTTTGGATTTGCACATATGTAGATACATTTTGAAAGTGTGTATAATAATGAATTCCATATTTCTTAACTAATGCTTAGTGCGTTTAAAATTGGGGCTATCTTGGCTTGAACTCTGTTCCTCGTCTTTATCAATTTCAGAATTTGTTCTTTTTTCGCTCCCGTTTTTAAAAAATGATTGATTTGCAGCCGTAGAGATCGATCGAAACTTCGGAGGTTTATTTTCAGGCTGGCGTAAATAATGCTGTTTTAAGTTTTTTCATAATCATGTAGCATCGCAATCAAAACAACGAATTTTATCTAAATACGCAGCCATCTCAAAGTATAAACCACGTGTTATTTCCAGAAACCAAAGGTTCCGTGCCAGAAATGTATCGGAATGAAACGCGTAGAAAACATTGGCCGTGACCAATACCGATATGAGGCAGTTAGTGTACTTCAAGGTCAAATCGCAGTCACTAGGGAAGCCCATTCAGCATAGGGAAAAAAGAGGGGAGGGCGAAGATTGCGCGAGGGCGAGAGGATTGCATATTTTAGCAATGTGAGTTTTATAATAATTGCTAAGTTCTTTAGAAAGAGTGATTAATAATTTTGATATTTTTCATGATGGGATTTGTTTTATGAGTACATGATAAACTTTATTACAAAGTAGTCTGCAGACACAGTCCAAAATCTGCGACGTACGACGCAGCGTCGCGGTGTTTCTGCCACTGGGACTTAAACTAAATCGTATGTACATTATAAAATTCAATGAACACATGAAGAAGGAAGACAATTCATTTGGAAAAAGTCTCTTGGAAGTCCAATCATGGAAAAGATTTAAATAAAAATTGACACGCCAATTTCTCCCCCCAAAAAATAAAATTGACACACATGTTACTCATAGTGATTCTGTATAATTAAAAAAAATAGCAAATACAAATGTAGCATCACTACAGATGCCACTGATGTATCTCAATCAAAATTGAAGATGATATCTACGGCAAATGGTGATTGTGGCCTATGCTTAGATAAAACAGCCGCCAGTTCTTCTAGTATGGCTCAGTGGAATTTTAATGAAGAAAAAAAAATAATTTCTGCTCAGATTTTATACATCCCGCATGCAGCAGTGAACAATATATCTTTTTCATCTTTTGATGGAATTTCTCAACTATTCAGTAGAATGTTTCCAAAAGGTGAGGAAGCTAACGGGATGAAACTTTCATCACGTAAAGTTGCTTTTGAGATTTCTCACAGTTTGGGACCATACTTTTTGGCAAAAACAAGTAAGTCCATTCAAAGTTGCTCTTGTTTTACGCTTTTGTTTGATGAAACTTTGAACGAATCCAACAAAAAACAACTGGACATTCATGTTCGATTTTGGAACTGTGAATTAAATGCAATTCAAGAAAGTTATGTTGGCAGTGAAATGTTATTTCATGCAACAGCATCTGATATTGATTCAGCAATCATGACTTGCATGAAAAAGGCGAATTTGTCTATAAAGAAACTACTAATGCTTGGAAGTGATGGGCCAAATGTAAACAAGGCCGTATTCAAAATTTTTGACCATCGCTTAAAAAGTGAAATCGGAGAAGGGTTAGTGAATGTGGGGACGTGCAATTTACATATTGTGCACAATGCCTTTGGGGAGGGATTACAATTGGATGCCTTTGCATCCATTACTGATTTTTAGAAGATATTGATATTCTGTTCAGAAAATATCTCGCAAAGAACCTGTCAACAAGACCATTGGCATGGTGAAACGTTTAACCAAAATGCTGTCACGCTGTGTGCAGCAGGAGAAATGGACAAAATCCTTGATGAATAGCGAATTTATGTTTCTGATGAGGAAATAAAAGAGGAGTGGAGTGTTGAAAAACAACATGACGAAGATGTGTTGCAGTGGAAAAATATTGATGCTTATTGGGGAAATGTTTTATGTTTAAATGACATAAATATAGAGAAAAAGAGGTATCATCTTTCTAAAGTTGTCAAGGCTGCTCTTTGCCTTTCGCATGGACAAGCACCAGTAGAAAGGGGATTTTCTGTCAACAAAAGGATGATGAGCGATAGGGCGAGAATGGCTCAGACCACCATTGTTGGTTTGAGACTAATTAAAGACAGTGTTAAGAAAGAAAATGTTAGTGTGACTGTTATTACAAAGGAGATGATAAATTTTTATAGAGAAGCACACTCTAAATACAAAGCTGAATTGCTGGAAAATGAGTCGAAGGAAAAGAAACTGGACAATGCAAAGAAAGTTCCAGAATGTGTGCGAAAGACTACCCAGGATGAATTGCATTCTTTAAAATGTAATGTTGATTCTGCTCACAAACTTATAGAAGAGGAAAACAAACGCCTTGAAGCTGCTTTGAAAAAGAAGTCATTTGCAGATGTTGCTGCGGCACAGGCATTAATTACAGGAGGAAATAAGAGGCTTAAAACCTCCTGAATAATTTCTAAATATTTCAATGTCCTAGCATAATAATTAATATAATTTTGAAAATTCTAACATATCTTATAAGATGGTAATATCAACATATTTAATTATTGCTTCCATTATAGCTGTATTAGCATAACAGCTAACATCTTTTTTCTTTTCAAAAACTTTTTTTATTACTATGATTTTTGAAAAATTTTACATTTCAAATTCTATCAATTTTACCGATTCAAATTTGGACAATTTTACAATTGACTTGATCTAGATTTTTACATAATAGTATTAAATGCTTTTAAGATTACATCTTTAAATCATTTTTATGATGCAGATCATTACTTTTATATATTCTTTTCATGGCCTACTTCTCATATTTATTCATTGCCTTCTTCTCATTATCACTCATGATTTTTTCATTGCTTTTAAAAATTAAAATAGTGCTTTTCAGTTATTTAAACATATATATATATATATTCCTTTTTCAATTTGATCATAAATAGAAGAGAGTCGATTGTTTTTGTTACTTTGAAAGCTCTTGGGAATTTGTAATATTGTTTCTTAGTTTGTTCATCTTTGTTTTTATTTTTATAAATAAACTTGATGCATATTCTTACTTAGTGTCTCAGTGCTTATTATTTTTTATGCATATTACTAGCTGTTACCCGCGACTTTGCGTGCGAAGAATTTGAATTTTGAATTTTTTTTTTTTTTTAATTCACGAATGTAAATGTTTCGTTACATGTTGAAACGGGAAATTAAAAGTTTTGACTGTTGACAATACATAATTGGACGACTAACAGGAGTGTATGCTGTTATAATTAGGTAATTTGTTTATCTATGCTAACACATTTTTGTATACTGCGTTTTTTTTCTTTTACGTTTTCAGCACGGATGTAGAGGTTTTGTGGTCTGGACACACGTGAACACGCCATATATAGTCCATGGGAAAAATATGGTTTTTCCAAATGTACACCTGCCCCTTTGAGTGTCTGGCCCTGAACCTGGCAAATGCTAATTTTAAAGGGAATTGTTACATTTTGAACTTGTATGGTAAATTCTTCGGTATTATCGGAATGCGTGAAATTAAAAACACTCTCACGACGTTTGGATCTAGGTGTGCAATTTGTAACCGTGTGCAGTGTCTGTACATCGAGATTACGTATCAATAGTAATGGCACAGCAACTTTTAATCTCAGTTTGTCGGAAGAGTATCCTTGACAATTCTAAAGGAGTTGAAGAGCTTGTTATCTGTTATATGAAGAAGTTGATGTTAATTGTTATTGCCCATTAGCATATCTACAGGTAGATATTCTATAGTACCTCCCTCCATTTGTGACATTTTTGTATTTATCTGACCTAAACTTTCATTAATCAGTGCCAAAATTACCAATTCAACAACCATTCTCTATTCTTCATATATTCTCCGTTACTGCAAATTACATCATTGTACTCAATGGTATCATCAGGCCCTTATAATCTGTGGAATATACCATCCATCATGCTATATGTCATCCACTTTTACCATTCAAAAGAATACATAAAACAAAATACTATATCTTCGCATATTTTCCTTTAGTTATAATTAACATTAGTTTCTAAATTTTAATCTAAAAACTCTTACAGCTATATCATATCTATCAATAGATTTCTGTCCCAATGTCAATTTATCGACAGTTTCTTGATAAAGGCTGATATGGAAAAGATACAAATATAAATAACTAAAATTAAATAGACTGCAAACTGGAAAAATGAAAATCAAGCGTCGAGTTGAGTAATTTAGTTATTATTCCATAAATAAATTGTTTATTTTCTCAGGAAGATCACATAATCGCGGTTTGTTGATGTTTGACATTAAAAATAAGTTATTCCACGTGTAGTTTTGCTGTGAAAGCATAACAAACAGACACACTTTGTCATTTAATATATTTTTAAGGATTTATTATTTCTTAGGAAATGCATGTAAAATGACAGGTAATATGAACTGCGGTGATTTTTTAATCTAATTAAATAAGCTTTAGAATTCTTTAAGAACCAATGAAAACATTGCCAAAAAATATTTGAAAAAAAATAAACAGAAAAAATAATGGCAAAGTAATTACACCGTTGCCTAGCAACTCATCAGTATCAACTCTAGTATCATTAAATTTGATTTATTTTAAAATCGTCTGCGTGTCAACTTTTTATTAAATTTTGAAAAATTAATAAAAATTGAAGTACAAATGTCACAGATATAAAATTAATGTCATTAGAAAGGTAAAATTTTGAACTTTAAGATGGTATAAAAATAATTTTGGGGAGATAATTTGCTCTGAATTTACAGCGGAAAAACGGTTTCGGTTAATTTTTAATTAACTGACTGTTTAATTAACTTTTGAGCTTTAAAAAGTTGACAGTAAACTTCTCCTGGCCCTAATTAATAAGTGTGCAAAGTTTGGTTGAAATCAGTGATGTGGTTTAGGAGGAGATGTGGAACATAGATACAAACTCACAATGACTTTTATTTATATTAAGATTTATTAAAGTAAATCATTTATTATCGCTTCCACTTTAATTGATGCTATCTATATGAAGTTAATTTTTAGTTTGCACTTGCTGCAGGAGGCTGATGTGTAAATGTTTATCGAAATTTTTAATGTCCTATATTTTTTATTCAAGAGTCCTATATTTTTCTGTACACGTGCTGCTATCACTGAAATCTCCTTTGAAAAGGAGTCTGCAAAAGAAATAATGCAAATTCACGTCTAAAATCCAAGAGAGATTTCTTATAGTTTCAGTAATAGACAACATTAATATTTCCGATGCATTTGTTAAGGTTACATCAATTTAATTAGTAAATATTGGAATTTCTATATTTTTTCATGGATACAATCCTGCAATTGGCTGCTAAATAGTTGCATAAATCAACTCCTCCCACTTTCGTGTTATACTGTTCAATAGGACGAGATTGTGAGACAAAACCTTTTTCATCAACATTCTTGAATAATGAGCCTGCAACATTGTAAAGCATTATTATGATTATTCAAAATATTATCATTTCTTCTTCTTCGTCACCAACTTTTGATTTTCTGGAGAAATAACAAAATTGATTTCACTCTTTTCATCATCATCAAAGAATCTGTGAAGAGCATCTTCTAATGTAAAATATCTTGTTTTAGTTATTTCTTTGCTTGCCGAAAGAGAAAAATTGCCACAGTGTCTAACGGTGAGAGTAAGTGGCTGAAGTACTCTTTTCCCGCTGGCGTTGCATGAACGCAACACCTGTTTTTTCAACCTCCTCCAGAAAACCACAAACAACGGACTGATGGAATTTTGTGATAACCAGTGACCTTGATAAACAATAGATCACCTCTAACACTCATGTTTCACTAGTTGTATTTTTTCACCGGAAAGACCAGGTCAAAAGCTTTCTTTAAAAAATGCATCACGTACGGAACTCGTTTTTCAAAATATAATTATCGTTAAAGGCAAATATTTTTTTCACTGAAATATTCTTCATATTATGCCCTACTCAAAAACTGATATTAACATAAAGTTTGTTAGGTAGATAATTTTTTTAAGCATTTATTTTTACCGATGTGTCAATGCAACGTTAGTAGTTAATGGCAACTCCAACCCCTCTGAGCGGCCAGATTTGTCTCAAGCTCAACTTCAATAACGAACATTCTGTTCCTTTCTTTGACCCTGGACCTTTTATTAAGAGAAGGGAGGAAAGAAAGAACAAAAATAAAATCATACACTCAAAAACAACACCGGAAATCAGGTTGAAATTGGGCATTCCTTTCCGAATCTGAAGAGAAAACTGAATTCTTTTCTCTGCCTGGGTGGGGTAGTTGAGTTCATTTGTGCCTTTTGGGTGTCGATTCAGACTATGACAAAGAAGCTGCTGATATGGGTTGCAGCCATCAGCAGACCAAACTTTCAGCTCGATAGATATTAAGAAAAGTAGATATTATTGTCCATCCCTTAGCAACTACTGACAATACAATTAGAGCTTTATTTTTTCAATTAGGAAAAAAAAAATGAAAACGGTTGTCTCCAAAAACGGTGAAAGATATAGCCAAACGCAATTTTTTTTTCCAAAAGAAATTTTAAATTTTCAACATACTTTTTTACTTTAGATGATTCTTATAATTCACTTTACCAGAAATAATGAAGTAAGACCAGTGGTGTATCAATGGCAGGGAGGGCATCCACCCCGGAATGCTCTTAGAAAGGGACGTCAAAATCAGACAGGCTGGAAAACGATTTTATAACTAAGAAGAGCAGCAAAACTAGTTGAATCATTGTGTACATAAAAAAATATCTCTTGTAATTAATTCATTTTGCCCTTTTTTCAGTAAATTGCTGGTATGTGACAGAAATTCTGGTGGTGGAAGCACGATTTCACAACATATCTGCAGATATCAAGGGCATCAAACGAAGAATTGCATTATTAAATCAATTTTTTTCCCCCTGGAATTTATTTATTTTTTATTTTGAGGTTTATTCAACTTGAACTGGAAGGGCAGCGTAATGAAAGTTCGCCCTGCGTAGCAAAAGTTGCAGGTACACTACTGAGTAGGACTTGTTTAAATATGTATTTGTACTACCAAACATGAGACCCCTTTTGAGAAGCCAGTTTTCCTCGGGATGGAGGGTGGCTACTTTAGAGAGGTTTCACTGTATAACCCTTTTTTTAATGTAACTAATTTTACTTTGTAATAGTAATTAGTTTTTCTTTCCTAATACAATCGTATTCATATAATCTTCAGATGAAAGCTCAGAAGATGAGACCATGGAGGTGGATAGAAATTTGGACAACAATCTTGCTGCAAATAGTATGTTTATATATTTTTCTATATAGTTTTGTTTTTGTCCTCATTTACTTCATTGTGTGTAATAGTTTGTGTGCTAAATTTATTTTTCTTGTCTTTCAAATTTAGCTGAAAATATATCTAGACAAATTAGGTTCGATCTTCCAACTGAATCTCAAGAAAACAAGTATGTTTTATTTTCTGTAATTGCTGAAATTCTGATTTTGCTCTTTTTTATTCACTAATATAAGCATCAAGTGTTATCAGAGTCTTTTGATTAAATTTTATTATCTTGGTTTCTTAAAAATACTATGCTATCCAGTAATTTGTATTCTCATGAAGTTGATATCAACACAGAAAAGAGCATTAATGGTGTGTATTTAGGATTTAAACCTGTTTGGATTTTTAGTTTTTGCAAAATTTTGTTTTCTGTTCTAGTTTGAGGTCATGTACAATAAAACTTTGATTAACCGTCACCATCTGGACCAGGGCTGTGGCAGATAACCAAAATCTCTTCTTACATATGTGTTGTAAATTGATTTCACTGCTGACTTGGGACAAATGTTAAGATAGAATCCTTTAAAAGTGAATAATGCATACATGTTATATTTATAAACTTCAAATTTAAGGGTAGAACTATATTGCAATTTTATAAACCAACGTTACCTTTTTTTAGATGATGACAGATAACAGAAACTGGTGGTTAAATGAGTGACAGTTAATCGAAGTTTTACTGTATTACACTAATTCTAGTGCAGAATGTTTTCACATATACTATATTGAATAAAAATTTACTTCCTTTATATATATATATTACCGTTTTTTGGCAAATCAGTGACCAAAAATATGATGATAGCCTTCATGTTTAGTATGTAGTATTTTGCAGTGCACAGTAAATCTGCTGTCAAACATCCTCTTGTTAATGTGAAAGTTTGAAGAGTTGTGTGCTGGTTCGCATGTCATCCTCTTCATCTGACCACAGTTCAAAATTGGGAGTTCTGTCCCAAAATGGCCCTTGTGTAGCTTCAAGGCAGGACTTGAATCTAAGTAAATACACCAGAATAACATGTAATGAAAAGCCAGTAGCTGGATTGAATTTGTTGAAATATTTGTGTGCTTTTTGTTGTGTGACTTCTTTTTTGATTATGTGCATTGCTTGGTAAAAATTATGCTACCTATCTTTTTTTTTCTTTCTCCTTCCTCAAAGAATTTGTCTCTCTTAATTTTAGAATGTCATCAAGTTTTGGGTTGGCAGCACAAAGAAATGTCCCAAAATCAGATATATTTTGCAGTAGACATGAAAGTTCAGAAAATATCATGGCTTCTAAGGAAGCAGGAAGAACATCATTTGGCAGTTTAACTAGAGAACCACTTCGAAGTCTTAAAAAAAGAATTTCATTTCATGATGAATTGCCTTCAGTGAAGACTACGGAGATTGATATGGAAGTTGAAATTATTGACAGACCAGAAGAAGCAACAAAAGAAGCATCCCCTCAAAAGGATTCTTCCTTGCCACAAGTTGAAACAATCACCGATTTAGATCGTGAAGGAGAAACTGGAATGCCTCTAGCCAGTTTTGCATCTAATTCTAAAATATCCCAACCAGTGATAGACATAACCCAAGCAGATTCTTCAATTTGCAAAGCATCGGAACCTGTTGATGATGATGTTGAAATATTACTTGAAGTGCAAGGTTGTACCCAGCCATTTCATAGGTGAGCATTTTTGCAATAATCTGTTTTTAATGTTATTTTAATTACCATTCATTGATTTCCCATACTCGCTTCACTCTTAATTGAAATGTATATATAAAATGTAGTTTTAATGTGGTCCAAATTTTTCTTGCTTCATTTTTATTGTCTGATATCATTTCCTTTTTGCAACTGTGTTAATTAATTTAGCCTTAACATTATGAGGCAGATGCAAATATGACATATTAACCTTTTGTAAATTAATCGGACCATTTTTGCTTTTAACAGCTTCAAAAGTAAATTTGTGTTATACTTGGAGGAAATTGGTTGTGGTACACTAGTGGCACTCTTGATACCATTAGAAGTTGATATTTTTTTTAACATATGAAAGCTGAAATTTAGCTTTGTGTTTAAGGCTGGAGTGAAATCAAACACCAGTTAGTGAAATCAAATTATTATCTCCAGAACTTCATCAGAAATGAATTTCTTAAGTATGTTCTTATGTATGAGATGTAATTGATGTTTCAGAGGTACTTATAACTTGTGTCCACAATTACTTCAACTAAATTATGCTATAAGTTTAAAAGAAAATGTTAATAACTGTAAATGATTAAATGTCATCTTCTAAAGTATTCTAAGCTCCATCCTTCACTCCCCCCCCCCAACCTTTTTTTTTAGTTCTCCAATAATCAAATCAATTATCAATCAAGATGACTAACAATGATTCTCATATGTATTAGCCATTTTCTTTACACTTGCTGGTCACTTATGGGAAAAAGCCTGTCTGAAATTTTATGGCATTTAATTTTCAAACTAATGGTAATCATTCTCATATCCATAAGCACTCCAAGCTTTTTCTGTGCCTTTTTTGTTCTCTGGCCATCAAATCAATTACCTTACCTTAAGAAGACTAATGATGATTCTCATATGCGCTAACTGTCTAGCTGTTTTCCTTACACTTTCATGGAGTTATCACTTATAGAATAGTACTTTTAAGGGAAAATGCCTAAATTTTATGTCATTTAATTTTCAAACTAATTGTAATAAAACCAGTTATATGCATATTCCTGGAGTTTTATTGTGATGATATCTGACTTTCTATGTCATTTATTGATTTTGTGCATTGTTCAAGGAAATTTATCAGTATTCTTTTAAAGAACCCTTAAAGAAACTGTTTAAAAAAACTGCTGAAAGAAAAAATATATATGCTTAGCTATATTAAGTTATTCTTTTCTTTTTCTTTTACAGATCTAATTTGAATCCTCAATTACTATTGAGAAGTGATTTCCCTGATTCTAAAGAACAAGAAGGTACTTTCCTTGAAGGTACGTTTTTTTTTTTTTTTTCCCATTCAATAAAACCTTGATAAATGTACCTATGTAATACATAGATTTGTGATGAGTTTTTAGAGATTTTCATGTATGTATTTTCATTGTAAAGTAAATTGGAATTTTTTTTAAGTCTTATTATTCTTAAATGTGAAATGAAGTGAAAATTAGTATTAAGAATGTTTTAAATTTTTGTCTCTTGTAATTGCTTTAACCCGGCAAAGCCTGAATTAATTTTTTCTTTGAATATCTATTTATTTGTAGTATATTGTTTATAGGATGCTATTTATGTAGGAAAAGCCTTTTTTGTTGTAAAATTTCATTAATATTGTCAAAAATGCATGGTACCATATGGTACCACTACACTTTTAAGGGAGCAAAATTGTAAGTAATGCAATTTCTTATTGATACTGACACAAGCGGTTGAAATATATATTTACCAATTTGTGATTTGAAATTAATACAAAAATATAAATGTATAACATGTAATAACACATTTTAATAAATATATAATAGCATAAAAAAGTATCCTAAGAGAAGAAGAGAAAATTTTTATTATCTAGAAAGCACAAGAAACAAATGGTAATACAAATAATAATATTAATAATACTGGCATTTTTTATGAAATATAATCCATAACTTTATTGCACGGTCTATTTGCAATGTTGTTTGGTATGAAAGTCTAAAAAATAGTCAATACAAAGCCCTACGTCACATTTTACGCACATAGTGCGAACTCGACTAGTGCAGTTTATAGCAGTACATCGGCGTCTTTCAGTGGTTGATATTACCAGATGATTTATCTTATCATACCGGAGCTCATCTGAGATCCTAAAAATTAAATTGTAGAATAGTGTTGTTTAAAATGTAGAGTTTTTGTTTTTAGTTCTAAAAAGAAAAATTGCTTATTTTTTCTTTCCTCACTCCTGTTGAGCTGCCGCATACACAAAAGTATACGTCCTGCTGCTCTCGGCATATTCTTATAAATCTAAATAATCTTTTCTGAGGTTTTTTTTCCGTGAAATTTCTACATTTACACATAACTGACAACCAGATAAATTATCTGTAAGTCCTTCTTCATCTTCTTCTGCCGAGTCTTCATCTGATTCTAATGCAACATCAGGAGGTTCAATATAGATATCTTCTAAGTCCGAATATGAGTTTAATTCATCAAATAGCAGAAGAGCTTCTTCTAGTGTTAAATTTCTGAAAAATGAAACTGTATTTCAAAATAATAAAATATAAACCTTGATTTAAATCTATACATAAAAACTGCCATAAGAAATAATATGTTAAAAAATATCAAAGTCACATTTTAACTCCATAACTGCATTTTAAAGACACAAAACCCTCCCCATTTTATACTTTTGCCTTTGTTATTTTTATGAAATGAGCAATAGAAATACAGGTTTTTTTTATGCAAAACTTTCGTATTATTATTTATACACATTTTATTTATAACTATTCTATTATATATAATAAAAAAATTTTAATATACACTTTTAAACCATTTTTGTATTTTCTAGAGCAAAAAGACAATAAAAATCTAAGCAGTGACGGAAAGATAGTGTAAAAGCTTAGTGGTACCAAACGGTACCAGTAACATTCCAATTTTTAAAAATGTACATAATATTATTACAGTAAAACCTGTTTAAAACGGTCATTGTAAGAAACAGAATCCTGTCTTAAGCAGAAAAAATATTCGGTCCGGTCAAAAAATATAGGAAGTTTCATAGTTCATCCCCTCCTTAAAACGGAATCTGTCTAATGTGGAAACACGGTATTGGACAAAAATTCGGACCATTTCTAAAAGTTCTTTTTCTTTCATATAATGATATGTATATCAAACATTTTAAATGCGCTGACTTATCGTTGTAGTTTAGCTTTTCGTCATTTAGTTTTAAGTGTTGATCAGGATCGGATTATATTTTTTTAGTCATGCATAAAAAGAATGTTTTGGATACTGATACTAAAATGGAAATAATTAAAGCGAAAGAGAAACAGAATTTGAGCGCGAAAACAAATTATTGAAAAATTCGAAATAGGAAAATCTCAATTTTACGAATTATTTAAGAAGAACAAAATAGCTAAATGGAAATGGCTCAACCAAGAGAAAAATGCGGAAAACGGCCAACGAAGAAATTAATGAAATTGTATGGGAGTGGTTTGTAGATGCAAGATCTCGAAATCTGCCGATATCTTACATATAACATATTATCTACTGATATATTACAAGCTAAAGATATTGCAGTAAAATTAGGAAAAACTGATTTTCATGCATCAAATGGATGGCTTGAAAGTTTCAGAAAAAGACATGGGATATCTTTCAAAGCAGTCTGTGGTGAAGCTGGGGACGTTTCGGATGAGATTGTAAATACGTGGATTAAAAAAATGGCAAAGGTAGATGCTTGAAAAAAATGCTTGAAGGCAAAGGTAGATTCCTTTACGTTAATGTTACAAAAGTCATGAAATATTACATATTGATCAATACAGACATAGCCAATGACTTTATTGTTTCTACATATTGCAGTATTTACGCTGTCATTCTGTTTTCATGTCATTTGATTTTTTGCTATATCAAGGTTTTATCATTCCATTTTTCATTCCAAAAAGTTATGATAAATTTATCGGTCAGTACATTGGTCAATTTTTTTATATCTCAACACATAATCATTCAACAGGTAGGAATCATAAAGAAATAAACATCTCTGCAGTGCAAATATCTCCTAGATAACATTAAACCAGCCTATCTGAAACAGTAGCAAGAAATTGACTCTTGGCACGAATGAAGAAGGACTCTAGATTTAAAAATTAATTTATTTAATCTAGGTTACAATATAATTGTGCGGACATTACTTTGTCATATTGTAAAACCACATGACATGATACACTTAAACACTACTAAAATGGGCTCATTTAGAGAACCCCCTGGTTACAGAGATAGTAGTCACTAAATCCTTAACACATAAGAGAATAAAAATTATTAAACATTGTGAGTGGCAAATTGAATACGTGTTTTTAAAGCTTAGGATATGAATGCAGCCAATTTGAACAGCAAATTTAAATCTCCGTCGATGGTGAAAACCAAATACTCAGGCAGAAAATCCCAAACAATTTTAAAGTTAAGCAGATATTTTTCAATAGCAAAAAGGATAAAGGGAACTCTTATTTAATTACTCTTATTTTTGGCTACTTTATATTGATTTTATTAAACAAATCATGGTCCCGCCATGTTTAGTTAAATATCAAATTAAAGTATTCTGTCAAAAAAAACCTAATCAAATTAACTATTAAAATTATTTGATTAATTAAAATTAACTATCTACTTAATTAAAGTTAAAAAATTAATTGTTACAAAACTCCACTAAAACCTTTTTTATGGCTTATACTATATGCCAGCAATCTTTATCTTATGATTATCTAATAATTATATTAATTTAAATAAAAGTCACTGTGGCTATGTATGTATGTTCCACATCTCCTCCTAAACCACTGGACTGATTTCAATCAAACTTTTTATTTAAGAAAAGAGAAAGGTCACCTTCAACTTTTCAAAGCCTAAAATATGCTTAAAATTTCACTTAATTAAAAATTAAGCAAGGCGTTTTTCCACAATGTCTTTCATTCCCATAAATTTGTTTCTCTCATTTTAATATTTTTTTCAAAATTAATTTTAAACTGAATTCGTAACAATATTCTTGTTGATCAAAAATAATACGAAGAACTGTTTCCAGAAGGAAGAATGCTAAAAGAAAATTTTAAAAGTAGACGATTTAACAATTTATATCGGGACCAGCTATTGATTTATTTTCACGCTTTAAATTAATGAATAATTAAATAGTTAATTTAATTGTTTCAAAATATTCATTAAAACCTTTCATTGACTTTAGCAATTGTTAACAAAATTTGAAGTACCTATATAACAAATAATAACGTATGAAGAAAACGGATGTTTTTAAAAATTGTCTGGTTCAATTGATATTCTCATTTTAATTAAAAGCGTTTTAGATCAGAAAAGTAATTTGTGTATTATAATATTTACACAATAGTAATTTTTACATTAAAAATATTAAACATGAACAATTTTAATCCTGAGCAAAGCCAGGTATATCAATTAACAGTTATAATTAACAAAATTTAACAAAGATATTAACTATAAATTAATTAAATTAATTAGTCGTAAATTAATTATATATTATACCGTATAAAAAGCGAAGGTGAATGCGGTTGATGGGAACTCATAACTTCTAAATAATTCTTGCTGTCAAAAAACTTTCAATATAAAAGTAGTTTGTTATGATATGGTGATAATTACCCTAATTGAAATTTTCTTTCCCTCTTCAATCTTAACGAAGCTATGGGGAAATGATAAATTAGGGTGGGGGGTATTGAATATCGCTTTTCAGCTCATAACTTATAAGCAAGACATAACTTTTAAGCAGACAAAAAACTTTTAGTATAAAAGTTGTTCGTTATCATAAAGTGATAATTCGCCTAATTGAAAATTTTTTTCCTATCTTTAGTCGTAACAGAACTATGGGGAAATGATAAGTTGGGGAGGGGATTGAAAATGGCTTTTTAGCTCATAACTTCTAAGAAATTGTGGCTATCAAAAAAAAATCAATACAAAAGTTGTTTGTTGTGATAAGGCAATAATTCGCCTAATTTGAATTTTCTTTCTATCTTGAATCGTAAGGGAATTATGGGAATATGAAATTTTCAGTCCCCCACCATTTCCACCCCCTTTGAGCTGGTTAGCCCATCTGCGAACTCGGCCGAGATTTTCATCCTCCTTACAACATATCCGTCGCCAGTTAAAATCTAATCAAAATTAGTCTAGTTATCGTGTTTACAAAATAACACGGGCCAAAGCGTTATGCATATACTTCTCTACTAATAATAATAAGGAAAAGAACATTTTGCCCTCTATTCTCATAATTATTGGAGCTACAAGAATCAAAGAGGGTGGAAGAAATTGCAAATGACGAGAGCTTTCCGACGAGGGGTAACATGCATAGGTTAAAACGTATTTTAAGTTAGGGGGGAGAGGAGGGGAAGGGTGGGAAAATCACTTTTCAGCTCATAACTTCTAAGCAATTGTAGCTATCGAAAAAGTTTAAATGCAAAAATTGTTCGTTTTGATAAGGCTATAATTCGCCTAATTTGAATTTTCTTTCTATTTTCAATTGTAAAGGAATTATGGGAAAATGAAAATTTCCACCCCCCACCATTTCCACCCCCTTTGAGCTGGATAGCCCATCTACGAACTCGACCGAGATTTTCACTATCTTTACAACATAGCCCAAGCTGGTTAAATTTACATCAAAATTACTCCAGTTATCGTATTCACAAGATAACATGGGAAAAAGCGTTATACATATATATATATACCTATATATATATAAACTTTTTAACGAAGGGTGGTTTTGGGTTCTAGGGGTCATGATCGGTGAAGATCTGCAGAAATTTTCCGAAAGTCGTGTCATGAGAACCATTGCAATAGGTAGAGTTCCTATAAGTAATCTACCTAAAATTGAAAAACTCATTGAAGGCTATGAACCTCAAAATTTGCGAATGTCGATGAAAGTGGGATATTTTTTCCGTGGCTTACCAACTAAATATTTCTATATTAAAAAAGCAAATTGTGCTGGTGGTAAACAATCAAAAGAACATCCCACAGTGCTCTTTTGTGCCTTTAAAATGACTGACGAAATCGAAAACTTTTGGCAAGGCTGCAAAAGCCTCAGTGCTTAAAAATCTGGACGTAAAAAAACTTCCTGTAATATGGAAATTGAACAAAAAGGCATGGAAAAATGGTTATAAACTTTTAATGCAAAAATTAAAAAAGAAATAGGCATATTTTGCTGTTTTTAGATAATGCCCCTTGCCACCTTTGCCTGCTTTCAAACATAAAATTGGCTTGATTCCCCCCAGATACAACCAGCGTTACTCAACCTATGGAACAAGGAATTATTCGTTGTCAAAGTAAATTATCGAAAATTTCTAATACAATCTTTACTAGGTAATATGAAAACAGCACCAAATGCAAGAGATATAATAAAATGTGTAACAGTTCTTGTAACGTTCAGTAATTTTAAAATTTAACTAAATCCTAACTTTAAAATGTGTCACTAATGAAAACATAATGTGAAGGGGAAATTAGCAGAGTGCAATTAGCAGAGTTCGAGAAACTGATTTTAATCATCGTTTATTTTTGAACACATAGCACGTAAGACAAAGACACAGACATAAAGAACACATGCACACACATTTACACACACACGCAATACAGCACATTTCACAAGCACAGTTCAAACTACAACACAAACTCTCCATGAAAGGAATCATGGGATGCATGTGACGTCATGCAGTGACGTATTGTATCATGACATCATCACAATAGCTTGTGATTGGTTAGAAGATTGAATGAGGAGACTGAAGGAAAGTTAACTGCTTATAATTTCCAACATAATGATTGCAATATTATATTTTTATGGTACTTCGTTAATATTAGATTATATTTTTAATTACAATTGATTTAATTTAAATAATGAATATATACATTTGAAAACATCATATATTAATGAAACCCTGTATGAAACGGAATCCTGTCTAAAACGGAAAATTTTTCTGGTCTAGTCATAAACGATAAATATTATATCAAAATTTCATTTCTATATATATCAGAAAAGAGAGAAGGGTTGTACTTACTTTTTTTGATGCTGATGATGTTGTAGTCCAAAAATGTTCTTGTTTCTTCCGCTCAAAGTAAGACACTGACGTATTGTTCACATATATTATCTAGAAAGGATTTTTCACTCTCTTATGTGGCGCTATCTACTAACAAACAAGACAAATATTTGCACTATAATGAAGAAAACTAATATTTTAAACCTTTATTTCTGGTACCATATGGTACCACTAGTCTTGCAAGGGTTAAATTTCAATTATCCTTCACCACAATGGAAGTCTAATCTTCTGATTATACTGGATGAGATTGGAGTTTTCCTTGTAAAAAGTAGTTGTGAGACTATTAAAATAAATTTATTTATTTTGAAGTGATTATTTTTTTTTGCTGAAATATAAATGTATTTCAGTGTAGCTAATACACAATTCTTCTCCGTGATTATATAGCATTATAACAGATACGAAAATTGTTTTTTGTTACAATCTTTTTACATTATTTAAAAATCTGTATATATATAATTTAAGTTATAATTTCAGGCATTGATTCTGAAAGTATAATGCCTTTAATATGTAAAATAAAATGATAATGTATTTATAATCACAACCTAAAAAAGAACATTGCTTTAATGTGTGATACTATTTGAAAATGTTCATTTAAAAATGCACACATGCTTATTTAGCGTAATGTAATTATTTTTTTCCCTCTAGGATTTCAATCTGGTCTTTTGAGTGGGAACAAATCTTCAACTTCTTTTGGTAAAAAAGATGCTTCACCTGTGCATAGTACAGCTTCAGAAGATTGTCTTATAATTGAGCAAACCTTAGTAGATGACCATTCAGAAAATGAAGCATTCTATTCACCATGTTCAGATAACTTAAATTTCACTAGAGCATCATTCACATTTTCTGAACCAGTTACTCTCTTTCAAGAAGGCTCCGATGCTCCTGCAGTTCAAGGAGAGAGTGGAATCATTGTTGAAAACTCTTTTTCTTATGATTTGCCTGAGCAAAGACCTGGTGAAATAAACAGAACAATATCTTTTGATTTTTCTGAGCCTTCTGAAGACATCTTAGATCATAGAGCTGCAAGCCTTTCTAGTGATTCAAAGTTTTCAGGTGCTGAAAATGATATAGGTCAACTGATTGAAGATTCATCTGAAAATTCAAAACCCATGTGTGCAACATTTAGTTTTACTGAAAACGTATATTCTACAAAAACTGAAGGTATAATATCACATTCTTCAGAAGGAAAGTTTGCTGAAAAAAGTTCTGGAAATAATTTTGCTACTGAATTAGAACAACCACACATTCAGGTGGAGGGTGCAGCTGTTCCTAAACTTAAGTTTGCATTTTCAAAAACAACAGGGGAATATATAGCTGTCTCAGATGAGAAAGCTGTTGAAATGGAAATTACTGAAAGCAGTAAATGTGAAACTGTTTTGGACCCACTTTCTTCATCAGAAAGCAGTATATCTCAAGACAAGTTTACTTTTGCAAAACCTGCTGAAGATTTCAGTACTATCTTTGGTAACAAGAATTTTGAAGCCATTTCTAATAATAATAAATGTGTGACAACTGCAGAACCATCAACTGCTGGGGAAACTGAAGCTGTTTATAAACACACATTTACTTTCTCAAAGCCTTTATCCACAAAAGTTATTAAAGAAATAGAAATACCAGGAAGTCGGGATTTTGAAGTGGATCTAACTGATGATAATAAACCTGAAGCAGCTGTGGAATTACCTGCAACAGTGAAAAGTAATAGTGCACGTAAACCCAGATTTACTTTTTCAAAACCATCATCTACGAAAAGCAGTGAAGTCAAGACAGCTGTGGGTAACAGAAATTCTGAAATGAATATCTCTGAGAGTAATAAATCTGAAGCTGCACCAGAGTTTCTTGCTATGGAAGAGAATCGTACTGTCCCTAAACCCAGATTTACTTTTTCGAAACCATCATCTACGAAAAGCAGCGAAGTCAAAACAGCTGTGGGTAACAGTGATTCTGAAATGAATATCTCTGAGAGTAATAAATCTGAAGCTGCACCAGAGCTTCTTTCTGTGGAAGAGAATCGTACTGTCCCTAAACACAGATTTACTTTTTCCAAACCTGTGCCTTTGAAACCTTCTGGGGAACTCTGCTCTGCCTCTGAAGACAAGGATTCAAAAATGGACATCACTGAAAGCAGTGTTACTACTAGCCAGAGATTTACTTTTAGAAAACCTATATTGTTATCTGAAGAAAATGTTAGTTCAAGTGAAAGACAAACAAGTACTATTGTTCCTAAAAGTAATGAGCAAATTGAAAAGAAACAAGTTCCCATAACAGAAACCAACACAAGGACCTCTCGTAAAACTTTTGTGTTCACTAGAAGCAAATCATCTTCAAAAACCTCTGATGATGAAGTGAAGCAAGAAAGTGAGAATCCTTCCAATATAAATGAATCAAGCAGCAAAACAGATTTCCTTCTATCTGATACTGCAGGAACTTATGAAGAATTTTCCAGTTCTTTGAAAAAAAGTATTACCTTTAATTTGTTTTGCATGCATTTTTATTCAAATTTTATGAGATAGGTTATAAAGATTGCGTTAATCTGTTTTTCTGTTCTAGATGTATCTGATGAGGGAACATCTGAAAAAAGTGATCCAAAGGTATTTGAGATTAAAATAAATAATTCTATGTTGTAAGAAAATAATGCCATTGTTTTGTTTCAGTTGCTGATTCATTGATTCATCTATAAAACTGTTACTTATTTTTCAACTATTAAGAATTTATTTATTTATTGAATAGCATTAATAGATTAGAATCACTTTTAGTTAGAAAAGTATCTGTCAGATAAATTTTCTTAAATGTAAGTTTGTTTTATTTATTGCTCAATTTTATTTTTTATCTTACAAATGAATGTAACTGAATTATTATATTATAGAAAAAAAGCAGCAGTACTTATAGCTTTACATAAAACTGGGGGGGGGGGGGATAATTGGTAAAAAAAATCAAAATATTTCAATTTATACCATGCTTTTTGAATTATAAGAATAAATTAGCAAGTTGATTATTTTCTAAAAATTCCTTGTTCATTCATATTTTTTTATTTTTGAAAACAAAATAAATCAAGATTGTTTGAATTTATGTGCCAAATAGTATATTAAAGTCGACATTTTAAAAGGTGTCCTTTTTTAATTAGCCCAGCTTTGAATTAATTTCAAACAAATATTTTAATTATGCTAGTTTTTAATGGGTTATTTCTTAAAACCATACATTTTTTTTTCCCCTTTTCAGACTCTTTTAAGTAGTCCTTGCTCAGCAGCTGATCCTGAATCCCAGATTCAAGGTGCTTCATTACCAACAGCAGATGACAAAAGTAAAACAAACAGTATGTATTCAAATGAAATGAATATTTTATACATTCATGCACATAAATATATTTTTTTAAAAATATGTGATGTCCTATTGACAGAATCTCAATTATGAGTCTTGATTACACCAAAGCTTCAGTATTTATGGGGCTGGTGAAAATTTGAATTCTAGAAAAACGTATATATTCTTAAATTTGTGAACTAAGAAGTTTGGAGATAGATGTCAGATCAGATATAGTTCTCCTTGTGAGATCTTAATAAAAAAAAAAAAACTGTGCTTTCCGTTTCCATAACACAATTTAGTTTCTAAATGGGTGTTTCGTAATTGGCATGAATCTTAATAATATTTGGTTTATTTATCCCTAAAATCAACAGGAAGATATCTGACTATTCAACAAATGATATCTTCCCCCTTTTAAAAGCTATTTCTGGTATGTAGGAGATTACAGAAAAATATATGCATGTGCCCCAATTAAAAGGAAGGAAACTAGGAAGATCTTAAAACTAAAATACATGCAATCAGCCTATGCCTGTTTTGTAGTGTGCTCTTTTATGGCACACATGATAAGACATGAGATTGAAATCATCTGTTTTTATTCAAGAATAATATAAGTTTCCCAAAATGGTGTTAATGTTTTTTATGTATGTTCATTAAATATTACTATAATATATATGTATATATAAAAGCACAATGGCAGAGGGGGCAGGCTGCACGTCAAAAGAGGTGGCAAAATCGGATATACTATACAACAGTTTTGTAATTAAAAAGAGAAGAGGCACTAGCTTAGTCATTTTGTAGATAAAAAAATAGCTAATGTAATTAATTCTTATGTTTTATTGCTGAATTGACAATATGTGAAAGAAAGACTGGTGGTGGATGCCCAATTTTGCAACCTATCTGCAAAGATCGATGGCATTAAACGATAAAATACATTACTAATAAAATATTTGATTTTTTTTATTATTATTTATTCTATTTTTTTGAAGTTTATGTGCTGTATGTAACTTTTAAAGAACGGGCAGCAAAAGCTGCATCTATGCCACTGGCACAATAGTGTGTGACATGATTGTAATGTAATTAGAATTTATTTTTGTGAAGTAAAGAAATAATTTATTTTAATAATTTTCTGCAGCATTAAAGAAAAAGAATTCTTCCAAGGAAAAGGCAGATAAATCTACTGTAACTACTCCAGCCATATCTAAAAAGAAAAAGGGCAAAGGTATCTTGTATTAAAACTTATTTTTTATATTAAATGTTTGATTGGTTTAATCCATTTTGTTCCCTTGTAAAATGTGGCTTGCTAGTCCACTAACCTGTAGAAATTCTAACTCATAGACATGCTAACACTTTTAATATTTGCTAGGTAAATCTTCCCAGAAAATTGAGTTTTCTTTTGCTGAACCTACCTCTCCTGCCACCCCAGAAAGTAAGTTGCTTATTTCTTCTAGTTGATTTTGCGACCCCTTTTTAACATGTAATTGTTTGAAGCACATTAATCTGCCATTATTTTTGCTAAAGTTTGAAGATTAAAACAGTTTGTCTATAAAAGTATGTTAATTAAGGGGTAAAGTAGCCTGGCCTACTTTTTTTCTTTTTTTTTTTGCATGTTACTACTTAACATTCTAAAATAAGAAGCTGTTTTGACATGTACTTTTATTTTAGCATTACTTCTTTATGAATGTCATAATTTTTTCTTTCTTTATCTCATTTCATGTAAGGAGCTGAAAGTTTTGAGATGCCTTCCTAAATTTTACTAAGAAATTGTTGGTTCAAAAAGAAATGTATTTATGGTGCTCCTTTCATTTTTCTTTAGAGAATGTATATCTTCAAAATCAACCTCGAAATTTCCTTGAATATCAACATTTTTTTTACCCCATGTTTTACATTTTCACAAATAGAAGTATTTGTGAAGAGAATAACTAAAAAATGCTATGAGTAGATAGATGAAATGCAAAAATGTAGATCTGTATCAAATTTTGAACCCAGTCCATCGGTGCGATGAAATATTGTTTCTGAACATACACTGAATTTTGTGTTTGTACTATGAAATTACAAGAACCATATAAAAAAAATTTTAACATATATATGATCATGATAAATGAAAATATTACAGATATCATTAGTAATTTCATTTATTTACATATGCATTACCATACTGTCCATTGAAAATATTTGTGTGCAATTTATGATCCCGTAATTAAAAGTATACTTTTAAAAATAGTGTTGATACAACAAAATATAGCACTGCAAGGCCATGTCAAATCAACACACTCTAAAAACCTCACCATCTCGGATTTTCATGAAATTTGGCAGAGATGTACTATTGATATGGACTTGGAAAAATACCAGATTTCATCAAGATATGTGGACTCCTTTTTGAATTACAGCAATGTAAATTTTCAAAAATTTGCCCAAAAACAGCAAACGGAAATGATTTGAATTGCTCTAGGAGCTCTCCTAATTGAGCTGGGACAGGTGTCATTTTACAGCATTTTGCATGCTCTTTCCAATTGTATACAACATACTATAGGTTAGTATACAAAGTGTTTTGTCAAAATTTAAATTTTTTTAAAAGTACATATTTTAAAATTTTCAAATTAATTCCATGAATAGTTTGTATTGTTGTAAATCACCTGGCAAAATATTAATTTGGGATGACTATGGGTTAATAGTTAAAAAAAGTTTAAACTGAAACTTGTTTTTCATTAATTCAATATATTGAGCTGAATAATACAAGAAAGCTAATATTCACACTGGCGTGGAAATAAATATGAATGCTAACCTGAAGGAAGAATACAGTAATGAGTCTAAAATAATTAAATCGTACATGTTTTTGTACTTTGGCAGAATACTTATTAGCATTTATGATGAAAAGTTATTTTTACTTAATCAAATTCTTCCTTTTTTTTGCAAAACATAGCCGAGCCACCAGTTTCCTTCATAGACAGTAGTGATGTAACCTGATATGTCTTCTAATTTCAGTATATTTGGATATTTTGACACTTCTTTTTCAAAAACCTGCAAATCATATGAAAAGTATTTCACCAAAAATGTTGATGTAGTTTTGAGAATGAATGCATGATATTGCTTGGTTCTTTGGATAGCAATGCTTTATCAAAGTGACTGTTCAAGAACAATTCTGATTCAGCACATTCCTCTTGGGTTGAGTAGGCAAAATCTATCTTGGTAATATTTTCTACAGTCCACTCAAAAAGTTGTTGTGGGGTTCAAGTTTGATTTTTATATGGTCATTGTAAACTAGCACAAGGTGCCAGTCTCTTTATTGAATCCCCTATTCCTTCGCAAGTTCCTTTTCCATGTTCTGTGACCAAAAAATAACACTCTCCTTTCACTTTAAAATCTTCCTCATGAAAGCAGAAGTTCAAAAAGTTTTTCTTAATTTTGTATTGGGTGGCAGACTCGTCTGAAAAATAAAAAGACCTTGTTTGGAAGTTTTTGAAATTTAGATATCGCAAAGGGTAGGAGTTTTTTTAAAGGTGTAAACAGCAACTATGTTTTGCTCTAGGCAGTCAGAAACAACTACGTAACTAACATGTTCAACTTCGTTTTCCTGTTTGAAATATATTACAAAAGGATGGATTGTGACCTGTTGGCTTGTCCAGTGATACCTCTGTGCTTCATCTTGCTATGCTATAATTTTCAAAAAAATCACAGGTGACAGCAAACTCTTTGAGATATCCTTTTCTGTAATTAAAGAATGCTCCCTGTTGTTTGGTAATGAAGTTGTGCTGAACCAAACAAGACAACTTGCTGCAGAATAAATCAGTACATTTTTCTGAAGATTTCTCAAAGGTTTTTAGAAAGGAAAGGTTCTCTAGGAAACTTGTCTTTGGCAAACTGAAACTCACTGGTGGAACTTGTTCAATCAAATTTACAGCAAAGGATTCTTTCAAAATTGTACTTATCTCAGTTTCATTTGGACAGTAAACACAGTTCCCCATATGTTGCAATCAGTTGTTGATGGGTTAGAAAGTAGTTTTGGTAGGCATTGCTTGTAATTTTTTATGTTGCCTTTTGTTACAGTATTCGTTTTAGCATTGTCTGTAATCAATTAGATATACTGGTAAGTTAGGCATACACAAATAGAGTGTGTGCCACTTTGACCAGCTAACACACAGTGTTTCGGTCTCAAATCAACAAATTTAGAGAAACCTATTTTTATGCAAGGAAACTTGCCTTTGAAATGTTTGTAAGCTTCTTTAAAGTATGAAAAACACCTAATATAATGAATGAAATTCTTAAGAAATTAAGATTGAACAAAGAAGGAGCAGTTTAAAGAAGGCACCAGATGAACTTTTCTTCCTTGTGCTGTCCAGAAAACTGCTTCTTCCTTGTTCAACCTTAATTTCTTAAGAATTTCATTCATTATGTTAGGTGTTTTTTGTATTTTCATTGTTATCTTGGTTGCTTGCAGCATTAGCACGCTCCAGATGCTTTGTTCATATCTTATTTTAATTTTATTTGTATTGATTTGTGTTTTTACCTTTAATGTCATTATTTTATCTGTTTATTGTTAAAGTATGAGCTAATAAGTATTGTGCCAAGTACAAAAACATGTATGATTTAATTATTTTAGACTCATTACTGTGTTCTTCCTTCAGGTTAGCATTCATATTTATTTTCATGCTAGTGTGAATATTAGCTTTCTTGTATTATTCAGCTCAATACATTGAATTAATGAAAAACAAGCTTCAGCAATTTTTTTAACTATTAACCCATTGCCATCCCAAATTAATATTTTGCCAGGTGATTTACAACAATACAAACTATTCATGGAATTAATTTGAAAATTTTAAAATATGTACTTTTAAAAAAATTTAAAATTTAAATTTTGACAAAACACTTTGTATACTAACCTATAGTATGTTGTATACAATTGGAAAGAGCATGCAAAATGCTGTAAAATGACACCTGTCCCAGCTCTCCAGCTCGATTAGGAGAGCTCCTAGAGCAATTCAAAACATTTCCGTGTGCGGTTTTTGGGCAAATTTTTGAAAATTTACATTGCTGTAATTCAAAAAGGAGTCCACATATCTTGATGAAATTTGGTATTTTTCCAAGTCTGTATCAATAGTACATCTCTGCCAAATTTCATGAAAATCGGAGATGGTGAGGTAAATTTTGTTCAAAAACTGTGTTGATTTGACATGGAATGACCCTGCAGCCAACCTTGCTTAACTTTTAAAATGGTATGAAAATTGTTTTCTTCAAGCAATAGTGTATAAAGTTATTGTCAATAAGCATCAAAATTATGAAATTAAAAAAACAACAGTGGCAAAATATAATTTTAGATTTTTTTTAATTTATCAATTGCAATCATGTTTGGACTATAACATCTAGGCAAAATTATTTTGACCACACATTATGAAAGACACCCTCATATGGAAATGTACTGGTAAGTCAAGGAGAGAACCCCCATTTTTTTAAAGTTGTGCATTGGCAGTTGGTCATTTATGTGTATGAATTACGATTGTAAAATGTGTGTAATTAACCATCATTGTTGGTGTTTTCACTTCTAGTTCTGGAGATACTGGCAAAGTCTCCTGAGGGTCCTTTACCCTCTTTCATGTTCTCTCCTCCCATGACCCGAGGGCGTCTGCGAAAGAAGAGAATGGATGAAACAATGGGCAGCTCATTCTCTTCTGTGGCCTCTGAGATGTCCTTTGTTTCCAGGCCTCCACCCATGGACTCCATTCTGGAAGGAATCATGCAAGATAAAAAGTTAGAGCCCAGGAGAACATCAAACACCACTACCAAGAAAAGGACTGCTGCCAGAAAGCCAAGGTAAACTATCGGTTATATTTTTCGTATTAAAAATGCATTAACCAAGACCAGGGATTCTTATACTATGTGTCGAGGTCACCAATTGGGGTCACATTGAAATGTATTGGAGTCGCAAAAACTTTCACATGGTCTTTTTTTGTCAGATTCTTCAATATTTAAAAAGAAAAGTAGTAATTAAATCATCTTGACTTCAATTTTTTTAAATAACTTTCTTTGAGTTTTATTCGAGTTATGATTATTAAATGTTTATCACTTATTTTCCAACTTTAGACCAAAAAGTTTTTTTTTCTTTTTACTCCAAAGAAGTTACAAGTGGAAAGAGTTTTAAAAAAGCCTGGCAGTTAGTGTCATTTAAATTTACCCTACAGTATTTGCTTGCGACTTGATCAGTGGATTCTTGTTTTGTCCATACATTAAATAACTAGCTGTTATGCCCGGCATTGCTTGGGATTAAAAAACTTTCATGTCTAATATTTTTGATGTAAAATCTTTTATCGTCTGAAATCTTTTTTTAATTAAAATGAGAATATCAATTGAACCAGACGATTTTTAAAAACCGCCAATAGCTAATTTTCTCCATAAGTTATTAGTATTTATTGCATAGGTAATAAATACTAATTCATAAATCTTGCAGTATAAGAAAGATTTTGACGGATGTTTTGGGACAATTGTATATTAAATTTTTGGTTCAGAAAAAGTGTTTGAATAAATATGAATAAAATAATAAAATTCTTCTTCATCCAAAATTCTTCTAATGTGATCTAGCAACAGTTCTTATATATTCTTGTCTTCTCCAATAAAAAGAAGTGTTATAAATTGTAAATTTTATACACAATTTAATTTTTGAAAAATAATTAAAATGATGGCAATGAATTGAATGGAAATTAACCCCTTAACTGATGACGAAATCTTGCACAATTCTCTCCCCAATGCCACTTGATCCTACATGGTACAACTTTTTTGTTGTCCTTACCGTTGCATCTCTCTCCCATATTCGAGACATGGGCATATCCCAGGCAAATGGTTCTGAATCTCTTTTTCCCCCCTTCGATACCCCTTGATTAATCCTTTTTTAGTACCCCATACTTTCATATCCCTCCCCCTCCAACCATCCCCAGCACAAAGCATCATATTCCGACGTTTCTGATCCTGAAGATGACGGAAAATAGTCATCTAAATCACTGTCAGACATTTTCGTAAAAAGATCTATTTCGCACAATAAATGAAAACGGAAGCAAAAGAAGAATAAAAAAAGCACGACCTACTCAAACAGAAGCAGAAGCAAAAACTGCACAGCTATGACTTTCACCGTTTCAGAAACATCCCCTTTACCAATATCCTGACCCTCTTCTCTGAAATAAGAAAATCCGTTTCAAACATTGTCAAGGTCATTTTATGGCATTCCAAGGCCGTGGGAGCAGTTTTCTTTATAGCAGCGCAATGCAAAGGATCGTACTTCGGGAAGGCGTATATATACGCCGGCGGCAGTTAAGGGGTTAAAGTTGTGTCATGAAAAGCTAATTTTTTAAACTTCTATTATGTGCAAAAATAGTTTTTGTGACATAATACATATTTTCAGAAAATATCACGGAAAATGCCAAAATCTTGCTTAATTTCCAATTAACTGAAATTTTAATAAGATTTGGGGCTTTTAAAAGTTGACGGTTGACTCTCTTCTTATATAAAACATATTTTTAAAAATAAGCAAAAATTTCAGAAATGAAGGTAAATTAGTTCTAAGTCTAACCGTTGCCTGGCAACGGAGTAGCTATAAATTTGCGTTATTTCAAAATCGTCTGCACCTAATTAACAATTATTAAACTTTAAAAAATTAATAATTATTTAAAAGGTAAAATTTTGAACTTTAAGATGGTATAAAAATAATTTTTGTCGGACAATTTGCTCCGAAGTTACGGCGGAAAAACGGTTTCGGTTAATTTCTAATTAACTGACTGTTTAAATAACTTTTGGACTTAGAAAAGTTCCTAAGTGTCTTCCCCTTGTCTTAAATAATAAGTGTGCACAATTTTGAAAACAGTCCTTTGGTTTAGGAGATGTGGAACATAGCCGCAATGACTTTATTTATATTAAGATTACTTTACATTTCTGCATACCTGCCGAGATAATTGGAAGGAATTGTGACTTTCTTTTACATTTCTTTTTTCCCCCTTTTGAATATTGAATTGTGTTGAAAACTGTTGTGCATCTTCAGAAAATTAATTTGAATTCCTGAGATAATATATTTCATATTATGCTGCATTAATGTTATGAAAAGTTACTTTTATGCAAAATTTGTTTGACAAAAGGGAATTTATTTTATTAAATGTCAAGGGTCTTCATTAAAGTTTAAATAGTTCAATTAGTTATTCACTTGTAGAAAAGTAATTATCAGTAAGAAGGCAGGTCTTAAATTATCAGTTGATTGATGCCATTTACTAAATAGAATTTGCATATAATATCTACCAGTTGTGGTCCTTTTTAATGACATAATTGCTAACTATCCTCAAATTATGTAACTTTTTTTAGAAATACAGATATGTAAATAATTGTAATTTCTCTTGTTAAAAATACCACTCTTTACTTAAATATTTTAGATTTACAACAGCATAACAATAAATGTAAATTAAAGACAATTGAAAGAATTTTCCTATTTACTTATTTTTCTAGGTCTGAAAGTCGTCTTGAAATGTCATCCATTCTAGATGAAAGTAAAGTGTCTTCACCTTCTAAAAAGACTTCACCAAAAAATACTTCAGCAAGGCATTCTATGGTTCTCAGACAAACAAAAGTGAAGCACAAACCTGAAAATCTTTAGCATTTTTTTTTTAAGTATGGACTGTAAAAAATTCTTTAAATCATTGAATGCTTTTGCCCCATTAGAAGATTGGGTCATTCTTGTACATGTAGTTTGTTCAATAAATAATTTTTTATATAAAACTGTAAGTTGGGATGTGATATTTATTAAATAATGAATTGAAACTGTTATGTCTCTTAATTTGTTGAATTCACTATAATATAAATGATTAGTTTTAGTATATTTGTAATGCTCCAAACAGTTATATCTGAAAGTATTGCAAGATTGGTAAAATGAGAAACATTTGAAGTTAATTTGAATACAATGGTTCACAATCAGTTATTGAGAATCGTGGGACATGCTTCACATTTTGCAGTGAAGATTTTGTCATGAAGATATTCAGGGGACTGTCAAGAAATTGAAATGAAGATGAAAAGAGATTTGTCTTTACCCTGCATGATAGAAAGCTGATAATGATTTGAAACTTTCATCAATGGTTTTGTTTCGTATGCACATTGAATACATGCATTTTCGTAGAAATAGCATGTATATTTGGGAAGATATAAAGGTTTCTTTAAACACACCGAAATTTTCTCATGTTTTTTCCTTATAACAGAGTTTTCAACCAAATCATTCAAAACTTACAGAATATTACATTAAAAGCGTTATATTGGAATTTGAAGTAAATACCTTTAATATTTGTGGAAATATGAGTATATGTAACAAATAATTTTTAACTGTGCATGTGCAAAACATAGCATAATTTTTCTTTCATAACGTCGAAGCCAGATATCTAAGGCAGCTCATATAAAACTTCCAGTTTAATGCCATTAAGATTAGATAGCTGTCGGCATTGCAGCAAGCAGAATTTGTTGTTCTCTAAGGGAAACAAAATGATGAGGGTTTTTTCACAAATCAAATATTTTTTTAACTTGAATCTTCAAACAGCAATATTGAATTTTATAAAAGTTGAATATCCCAAGTACCTATGTGTACTTATAAATTAAATACGTAATTAAAATGGCAATTTGACGATTAATTCTTGAAGATTCAACTTTAAAAAATATTTGATAAGATGGTTCTTAAATTAAGCTATGTTTCCCAGCAGATCAATGTTTCACTTTCTACCAAGTATCTAGTCACAGCTTTGCAATTGGAAGAATCGGAGAAGAGTTTCAAATTTTTTTTTTTTTCCCTCTGAGGGTAAATTCTACTGTGTGAGTGCAGTTTATACATTAAATCAGTATAGGTTTAAACATCTTCACATCGCTGTAGTTTAGAAGGTTAATGTCAGCGAAGAAATTTTCTTGTTAACCACAATTGTAAATTAATCCTATACTGCATCAGTGTTTCAATATCATTTTTGCCTTGATTCAATTATTTACTTACTTTTGAAAGAAGAAAGATATTTCGGTTAAGAAATTTTAGTTAAACAATTAGGTTTATTATTAAATACTCTAATTATTTTCCTTTACATTCATTTAAATAGATTTATATAGTTTTTATTGAAAATAAAAAGCATCTTACAGTGTAGGCTCAAGAAATTCTTTTCCAAAAAAAATATCTTACATAATTTCTGAGAAAATAATCAAACAAATTAAATTAGAGGCAAACTAAACGATTAACAAAAAACAACCACCATTGTTCATGTAAATGTACAGCTGCTACTCTTTATGCAATGAACAAACAAGTACAAAACTAGTTTATTTTATTTCTTTCATATCAGTAAAAAATATTTACAGTTGGCAACTATTTCAGTATGCCAAAATGAAATTTCAAAATTAATTAGTAAATCTATTAAAAATGAGCAAAATTTATTTTATAGCATAAGTTAATCTGACTAGGTAATAAATAATAAATGAATCACACATATATTGTACAATGATAAATAATAACTGCATCTTCCATCCATACTGAATTATACAAAAGTTGGTTACACTATTGCAGCATACTATTTTTCATCCTGTGTCCGATGTAGAGGGTGAGGTAAAAGAACAAGGTGAACTCTCTCTGCTGCCAGAACTGCTTGCATTGGCTGTGCTTGTGACATTTGCCTCATTCGCAGGTTTTGAGGGAAGCTTTTCTTTTTCTTCCTGTTCTTCTTCCTCATCAAGTACATTAAAGACACTACTAGAAGCTATGAAATGAAATATATGAAAATCAAATTTTGAAAAAATATAAAAATAAGCAAAGCATTACATGTTCAGGGAGATTGTAAATAATATGATACTACACATAGCTTAATCTTACAAATGGAATAGCCTCAAACTTGGTTAATAGCAACACTTGGAAGTAATCCACAAAAAATCATACTTCCAAAACATCACTATTAAGAGAAAATATAGCACTGCACAATGCAAAAGGAGTAACAAAGAAAAGAGAAATGGATAACAAAAATAAATGTAATGGCTGTTCTCATAGACTACTCTGTACATAAAAGCATTTAATGCTTACATTCAATGTAGAGTGCATTGGGTATTCAACTTAATTATATTCATGTAGTTCACTCTAAAAAAACGCCATATTCCATTGCAAATTCAGCTGAAAAATTTCTAGCCTGCCCACTCTTCTATTTTATTTATGTATCCTACAACTGAACTGTAACCTCCTCCAAAATCTTTGATTGTTTTTCTTACACTGATTTGTAACCAAAATTTTAACTTAAAATAGCCGCTGGGTACAAAGGATTAAAACGAACCCTATTCTGTTTTAAATCTAAATTTAACCTTTTATCAATACAGTTTGATTTATTATTTTAAATGTCCTCATATCAAATGTTTCAGACTTGTACAACAAACATGTTTTACAGTATGTGAATGACTAATCTAAAACACATAACATTCAAATATAAAGACAACAAACTATTAATAGCCCAATGGTTGGGTCATAAAAAAAGGCCGAATTCGGAATTAATTAGGGGAAAGCTGGAAATTGTTTTAATCCCTTCAGTTTAGGTCTGGAATGAACATACTAAGTTTTCCCCCTCCGACTAGGTGAGTGTTAGCAGCTATGTGCAGATTTGTAGTCAGAAAATAGGACTTTTTTCAATAATCGAGCAATATCTCAAAACCATTGTAATACAATAGTTGTAGAGCTTAAAATTCTGAATAAAATGAGTACCAACACTTATTATATTCAATCAAAATTAAGCGCACAACTGCGCTTCAAAGTACTGCCTAAATCGCTAATCAAGCGCTTGAAGTGAGAACGGACCACGTTATAGATTCACCCTATCTCCAACTATTATATATACATTTTAAATTTGTTCATGATGCTTTTATAATTATTTTGAAGCAAAAAACACCACTGTTATCATGATTTAACAAAGGAAAACGTCACGCGAAAATTTCAGCAATGGTTGAAAGCGTGTTTATTAATTAGAAGCAACGGATTTCTCATCCGAGGGAAGTTCTTCAAAATAACTAAAAGATTCTTCTGCATTCAGATATTGCACATTTTAAATAATTTGCCGGTTATTTTGCAAAAGAAATATTCCAAAATCATAAACTGCTCTTGAAATAAAAAAATTATTTCAACACAAAAAAGTACCATAAACAAAATTGCCACAAACGGAGAAGAGTAATATACAACTAACTTTAAAGCAAGACCCTTGAAGGAATGAAAGTTCCCAGTTCTCTTTTAAGTAAGGAAGTTGCATTGTACAAGGTACATTGTTATTGTTGTGGATGATTAGTGAATATTTATCCATCTGGACGTATAGGAAACATGTATTCATCATCCATCGATAGTTAAAATACAAACACAGAGAGAGAGGATGCGTCGATGACCTTCGCTTTTAGAGCACACCGCTTAGTCCCAATGATACGTAACGGAATAAATATCATGTTTCAGAGCTCTTTTAGCAACAGAAAAACTTTTTCTAAACCTGACTATTTGTAGAAACGTTGTCAGAGTCACACATCAAGGAACCGAAATATGGAATGTTTAAGACATTTAAGATCTTAAGCGAGAGATTAAAGAGATATTTTCTTTTGCATCTATAAATCCAAAATTTCCGAACATCAGGATCTTAACGGAAATCAATGAAAAGAATTTTTTTTTTGTGACGACTTCACATCTATAGCAAGTGGTATTGTGGCAGATGAAAGTATAATTTGACACAATGCTAATGAAATCGGAGTATATTGTTTGTCAAAAACTGTTGGCAATAATTTTGCTGTTGTTACATTAAAAAGGAAAAACCGAGTAATGCCTATTCGTGGTTTCACTTCTAAGGTGAAAGTTCGTGACGAATTAATTCCTGTGAATCCTGACACAATATTCAGAAGAATCTCTCTCCTAAAAAGTCTGATGCAGAGTTATTTTGAATTTGAGCTGGCTCATTTTCCATTGTCACTCTTTGATGAAAGGTAACTGCGCAAGACCCACAAGTCAGTATTTTATGATTTATTTTCTACTGAGACTGATGTGCATTTCCCTTCAGCATGTGGATTTCTGTTACATCGTGTGTTGTGGCAGGCAAAGGAATCATTTTCCTTCATCCTGAAGAAATATGTTGACTATGCCAAAAAGCACTTCAATGAAGGGGCCACAATAGTTTTTGATGATTACCCTGAAGATGCAGTGAAAAGTACAAAATTGGTAGAATGTATCAGATGAACAAAGAAACACACATCTGGTTATGTTATTTTGATTAATCGATGTTAGCCACTATGTTCCAAGAGAATTTTTTTATCAAATTATAAGAACAAGCAAAGGCTTATAAATATGTTACGTGTTAAGTTTCAAAAAGAAGGTTTTGTTGTGAAGCAAGCTGAGGAAGATGCTGATTACCTAATAATCAAAAGTGCCTTGGAAATAGAAAAACGGTCATAATATGTTGTGGTTGTTGGTGAAGATATCGACCTCTTGGTTATAATGGCAGCATACATTAATTCCAAAAACATTTTCTTCTTAAAGCCTGGGAGAGGTAAAGCAGAAGATGCTTTATATTGTGCAGCAACCCTGAACATTGCTCCACAAATAAGGGACAATATATTATTTCTTCGTGCGTTCAGTGATTACGATAATATATCTGCTCTTTTCAGGGAGGGGAAGAAGAAATTTGTCAATGTTCTGAACTGCAACAAGTTGTGAACATTTTCTGTGATGAAAAGGCATGCCCGGATGACATAGATGAAGCAGGACATAAAGTTTTGATAGCCCTGTATGGGAGAAAGAAAAGTGAAGAAACAAGGAATTCTCAGATATTTAAACTTTTATCAAAAATCACTAGTAAGAAATAATTTTAATTCAGTGTTTCTCTCTCCCACTACAGCAGCTGCACGTGAACACTCTCTCCGTGCATACCTACAGGTTCAACTTTGGAGTGGATTTGCCAAAAGGCCCTTAGATTGGTGTTGGAAAGAAACCAAACATGGATTGTTCTCAGTCGCCACCCACAAGGAACCAGCTCCTCTAGCCCTTCTCTCTATGATATCATTGCAAGTGCGCAAAAGAGTGTAATTTGACTTGCACCTGTAAGAAATATGACATTAAATGTTCTACAATTTGTTATCACTACAAAGGACACGGGTGTACCAATTCTCTAGAAGATAACATCATTACAAACTCAGCTAACCAAGAGGCTGAAATCTATATCAGGATGGAGGAAATAATTTTAGAAGTCGACTTGGAGGAAGAACATCAAAAGTTGCAAGTGCAGGAAAATGACAGTAAGCAAGCCGACATTAATGATTATGACTAACCTTAAACATGCAAGAAATTGAAATAGATCTAAAACTTTTTATCTACTTAATATCACTTCAATTATGCGTAATTAAATAATATGTATTAAACTGAAAGTCGTTTTTCATTACGCTCTCAGTCATTGCTGAAATTTTCGTGTGATGTTTTCCTTTGTTAAATCATAATAACAGTGGGGTTTTTTTCCCTTCAAAATATACTAAATAAAGCTTTGAAATAAATATAAAAGCATCATGAACAAATTTAAAATGTATATATAATAATTGGAGGTAGGGTGAATCTATAACGTGGTCCGTTCTCACTTCAAGCGCTTGATTAGCGATTTAGGCAGTACTTTGAAGCGCAGTTGTGCGCTTAATTTTGATAGAATATAATAAGTGTTGGTACTCATTTTATTCAGAATTTTAAGCTCTACAACTATTGTATTACAATGGTTTTGAGATATTGCTCGATTATTGAAAAAAGTCCTATTTTCTGACTACAAATCTGCACATAGCTGCTAACGCTCACCTAGTCGGAGGGGGAAAACTTAGTATGTTCATTCCAGACCTAAACTGAAGGGATTAAAACAATTTCCAGCTTTCCCCTAATTAATTCCGAATTCAACTACCCAACCACTGGGCTATAAATCATTGATCTAAAACTAAGAGAGTGCTGTTATCTACCTCTGTATAACTGAAATTAGTTATTTAATTTTATTCTTTTAATTTCTCTCTTCATAGGGATAAATACAAAAAGTGCCCTTTTTTCACTTTATATGAATGACATTTGCTTTCCTGTTTTAATATCTGCTTTTTTTTTCTCTTTAATTTCTGAGAGTTTCCTAGTGTTTTTAAAACTCAATATACACAGGGATATCCATTCTATAATATAACAGAGTGATTCTAAAATCATGAGACAAACTTTAAGGGATACAGAAACAAGTCATTTTTACAATAGAACATGAGGTCACAAAGAGGGTCCACTCTAGAGGGGTTTTTGCCAATGAATTAAGTAAAAGAAATGGAAACACTAGATGAAGTGTACAACATAGGTTTAATGGAATATAAATTCAAAATAGCTGCATGAATAACATACTAAGTGTGTATAGCTTCAGAGGGCACTTTTGAACACTTACTTTAAGTACTCCAAAGGTTGTTAATACTGCGTCTTACTTGGCATAATATCTGTTGTACTGTGTATTACTTGTTCAAATGAAATAATTTAACAAGAGATATTAAAAATTGCTATCCATAAGAGCTTAAATTAAACAAAACCAATAATGAAATTAACAAATGCAATTTTTTGGATTTGGTAATTGAAATTTTGGATTCAGGTGCCTCTATTGGCATTTATGATAAAAGAAAAGACTTTACTTTCAAGGCTATTACACTTTGTGACTTTCAAACTAATCTTAACATTAAAAAATACTATTTATTCTCAAATTAGTAGAATAAAAAATATTTGTAATAACCATTCAACTTTCGTCACAGCTTTTGATAATTTAAATAACAATTTTTAAAAAAACGGCTACCCAAGTCATTTCTTTAACTATAGGGGAGACTTAGGAGACTTGATCCCTAGGTCTAAAACCACAGAAAAAATGCAATTAAGTGTCTGAAACTGGCAACACTAATAAAGTGATTCCTTATCAGCAGATATGACAACAGAATTTCATTCAGCCACTTTTATTTTTGTTGTAAGAAAGGAATCTCTGATTTCTTACAGTCAAAAACTTCTTTTGGAGTAGGAAGTTTATGTTTCTTATTTTTTGCTAAATATAACTAAATTACTTATGTTTATTGATATAATATACTAACATTCCTTACTGCTTAAATGTTATTTAAATCCAGTACAGTTTCTTTACTTTTGAATTAACAATTCTTTTTCCAACACATGCACATTAGGGACACATGATCCCCATTGTATGGGAAGACTTGATCCTGGGATCAAGTGTCCCCAAAGTTGTTAAATTAATGTTAACAATTTTATTACCCCCACCTACTGGCCATTGTGATTTTCAAGTCACATTTAGATAATATCAATATTAGTTAAAATATGGTTATCTTGATTTTGGATGGTTGACAAAGGTACAAAGTTAATATGTGGCTGCACATGACGGTTAGCAAGAACATGGTGACGGTTTCACGGAAAGAGAAAAATAGTCATTCCGTAGGAAAAATTGAAAAGATTACATCATCTGAATGCGAAATAAATTTTCTAAAAAAAGAGGACTTCATTCCAACCAATTTATTTATCCAGAAAATGTTAACATTAGTGTTGTGGACAATGACGACCTTGTCAAAAAACTACCTAAACCAGCCATGCTTGGTGGAACTCTTTGAACTGCAAGAATTTTAACATTTATTTTTGATTTTTCAAGCTTTGAAAATGTTATTTGATCATTAATTTCAGCAATAACAATCATTCATATGGGAAACAGTGATTTTCAACAATGTAGAATTTTCTAAATGTGTTTTTCTCCCTTTTTTACATGTTAGTCAACAATAAATTTGATTTCGACTACTTAATTTGAATCATTTCAATTCATCTGTTTCAAGGATCAAGTCTCCCTGCAATTGGGGAGACTTGATCCTTTTTCTAATTGTTGAAAAACAATTTATCTTTATTTTAAAAATGGTTTTTTAAAAATAAAAAAATACAACAAAAAAAAAGACAAATAAGCCTTTAATAATGACTGAAAACATTTTTTAAAAATTTTGTTTTATCCAAAATAAAAATTAAAAACTAAAAAAGTATCAAGTCTCCCCTAATAACTTAATTAAAAATTGAAGAACTTCTAAATTTCTGTTAATTTAATTCGAATTCCTCTCAATAGATGGAGCTAGGTTTGCTAGCTTCTAGACTTAATATTCATTGTTTCTGGTATGCTTCAATTGCATTGTTCTTACTAGTATATTTGTCAGAAGGTAATGTTAATTTTATCATCTTTTTTTCTCTACTGGATTTGTTAAAAAAGATTTTCTGAAGTTTTTTTTATTTAAGAAAGGCTTTTTCCTGCATTATTTCAATTATTGGATAGATTCAGACCACAGAGGGAATATTATTTGACTATTAAGTCATTCCCTTGACAGAAAATTTATCCATTTTAGAACTCCGATGGTGAGTGGCACTTTGAAAGAGTTCTCCATTTGAGTTATCTTGCATTTTTTTCCATTTTATTTGTTTAATCTTAATGTGTTATAATTCTTATTGAAGCATGATTTTTGTTGTTTGATCATATCTTAATTGGTTAGCGGATTATAGACAATATTGTTAATGCAATCTCTGGATGCTGCCGCGTTGGGAACAAAAGGTATTATTGTTATTACTATTGTTTACTTCTTCTGGTTCTTCTGTGTTTTCTTTTGTGTATTACTTGTGATGTTCTTTATGCAACTGTGAATTTGTATTTCATAAAACCTATGTTACACACTTTATTTAGTGAATCCATTTCTTTTACTTAATTGTCTGGCAAAGAGCCCCCTAGCAGTGGTCGCCTTTTGTATTTGCCCATGTTATATTGTAAAAATGATTGGATTCTACATGCTTGGACTATCCTTAAAAGTTTGTCACATGATTTTAGAATCATCCTGTAAAGACACTGTTACATATTTCTATTGCTGTAAAGTTACTAACACTGTTTATTTAGTTTATAAATCCAAAATTTTCTGTATTCATAGAAACATCAAATTTAGTACACTGTGTCATAATGCTCCAACTCAAAATCTTAAAAAATTTTGAAAGGTGTTGAAGGTCTCCTCAAAATGGACCTCAAAGAAACTTTTTACTCATTACAATCACAGATTTTTCAATTCAGGAGCATCAAATTTGATATTTTGCTTCTCTATCACTGAACAAAAAATAAGTTATGTAGGAATCATTCTCTCCAGTTTTCATCATTTAAGGAATCTTAAATGTAATGTTTTTGCTTTGAAAGCAAAGAAAACTTTCTCTAAATCAATTTAGTACCATTAAATTGCATACATTTCAATGACACTTAAATTTAAAATGAAGACAAATTTTGGAAAAGGTTTTGATTCCTTTTATGGTCTTTAGCAAAAGCAATTTTTGCACCATACTGAATTCACTTAATTAAAATCTTAAATTTAATACATAATTGTACTAGGACAGATAAATAAAATTAAGAGAATCTAAAAACCAAGGAGCCATATAAAACTTTTCCCTTTTCTATCATCTGCTTCTTGTGGTATTTAAATTTAGAAACACCTAATATCATCAATGTCATATCAAAATACTGTAAGTCAAAAACCACATACAAAATTGTAACAGCTGGAACTACAAGCGACATATGACATTTTGTGACAACATACAACAATTGCATACCACATACAACTTGAGAGCCGATGTAGTTAAACTATATTAGTGTTTTGTATCAATAAAGTGTTTTGCAAATTTGACATACATATTGATATAACGAAGATGATATGGTGTGCTGTTTAATAAGCATTGAAATCAAAATGTACACAAATACACCAAAATTTGTGAGATTAGAAAAAAACATAGAAAATTAATCAATCAATAGTAAATTTAAAGGTAAACACAGGTACTCTTTCTAGTTATGTATAAAAATGACTTTCCGTTCTTTCATTTTCATTTCATCCAAACAAATTTCATTAAATAGCAATGTAGTATAAAAATTTAAAATCAGCTCAATATTAACTTACCAGAAAAAGCTTCACTATACTGTTGCGACAATTTCATTTTTAAGAATCTAAAAATATGAGATATTTGTTATATGGTTAAAATATATTAATTTACAATTTTTTCATTCATACTTGATTATTAAATAGCTGAGTTTTATAATTATTTATGAGTTATGTAAATTAATTTAATTCTAATATATATATATATATTCATAACAAAATGGTTACAAATGTGCTCTATGTAATATTTTCACATTTGTTAAATATAATTTTTTGGAAGACACTCTTTTAATAATCTAGTTTAAATATATTCAAAGAAAGTAAAAAAAAACCAAGAATTATACTCTGAGAGAATAGAATTAAACAAACAAGGAATCCATTCTAGTCCACTTTTTCAAGGGTTATAGACTATACTCGATATGGATTCAAATTATTGGAAATTTTCTGTAAAAAGCTTGACTTTCGTCTGAAAAAGCTTCTCATAGCCCAAAATCCCCCCCTCCTGAAAAAAAATTATTGGGCTGCTGCTATATTTTCTAATAATTTCTTTTATTTATTGAAGCATTGATAGAAACTGAAGGTTTTTTTACTTTCTCGTAAACAAAGAGAAAGTATTGTAATTGTCAAAAAATTCGAACTCAAGATTTTGATGAATCTCCTAGTTTTAGACCTCCCCGAGTCTGAAAAACATAATTTTGGAATTATGTCTGCCTGTGAACATGATAACTCAAAAACTATTAAATCCACAGGGATGAAATTTGGTATGTGGTCTTGACACATAATTTGTAGGTTTCTATCAAATTTGGACAAAATCTGTCCACGGGAAGTCTGTCTGTCTGTATGTCCGTGTTAATGTGAACATAATAGCTCAAAAACTTGAATAGCCAGATAGCTATTCATAGCTGGGCCAAATCCGTCAAAGGGTTGGCTGTCTGTCGGTCTGTATAATCACATATTTGTAAAAATGATATCTCATATGCCCTTTGACTTAGATAAATAATACTTGGTATCATGGATGCTAACACTAATTATAGATCTGTTCCCAATTTTCATCTCCAATCAGTTAAAAAAGATGTGTTCGAATTGCATATTCAATTTTTTTACTTTTGATCTCCAAGCGCATGCGTACTGGAAGCAAGCTCTGTGCATGATATTCAGCGGCTTCAATGACGAAAGGCTCATGCTTAATGACTCCTGCTTGAAGTTTTTTCTTCCTTTTTAGCTCCTTTTTCCCCCTTTTGGTGAATTCTGATCCTTGCTCAGATTATTTTATTTCCATTTGTTTTGTTGTTTTTACGTGTCCTAGAGAAACTTGTTGCATTCTGGGAATAGAGCAGATTCGAAATTTTTATCTGAGCTAGGGTGCGGGGAACTGACACACTATACAAGAGCTTTTGAGAAATGAGTATATAAGAAAGTTTAGGGGAGGCCACTCCCCTGCTGGTTTAATAATTTAATCTTAAATGATCAAGTTCCCCCCACTTCCTGTTTTTCTTTTCGAATAATGGATGGTGCCAGAGTTTTGGTTGTTTACATTAGAAATGGGGATTAATAATTTTTCTTAGAATTAATCAGGTGGGAAGTTTCTTCAGTTTGTGATTAAAGTGAAGACATTTTGATTCTCTCCAAGGATACAGTAAGTTTGATTTTTTTTCCCTTCTTTTACTGGTATTTTTATGAAGGCATTTTCTGCCCGATGGCTAATATTTTTTTTAAATCAATCTTGTTAGCGGTATTATGTTTGTTTGTTGTTTTTAAAAAAATTCTTTTGAGGGTTACTTTGTCTTGTTCATCTTTGATTGGGAAATTTCGGGCCATGAGAAGCTTTTTTAGACAAAAGTCAAGGTTCTTACAGAAAAATTTCCCAAATAATTTGAATCCATATTGAATATAGACCTTGAAAAAGTGGACTATAAACAATTCCTTGTTTAATTCTATTCTCTCGGAGTATATTTCTTGGTTTTTTACTTTCTTTGAATAATTTTTGACTTCCTTTGTTTTTTGTATGCAGCGGCATATTGTGCACTACTTAAACATTGTTTAATTTTTGTAGTGTATGTTTAAATTTATTTTAATTCCTGACTTAATTTTGTTTGATTATCTTTATGCTCTAATTTAAATATATATTTTTTCATTTCAATTTATTCATTTCTTCTAATTAGAGCTAAATGTACATTCTGAAGACAGAAATATGAAAATTGAATTGTACTTAAGAACATGATAATCAATATTTATAATCCAAATCAAAAGGCAGATAAATCAATATTTACTTCTTGGTGTGCTGGGAATTTCTGTTTCGTAATAAAGTAAATTCTGCTAATTTACCAGCTACTAATTATTTTATGCTCTCTGCTTTAAAACAGAAGAAAAAAAAAATCTGTTACAAATTTTAATGTCAAAATTTTCTGAATTTAAGTAAATTTTATGTTTGATAGTACATGCAATGTAGAGCAAAAATTATAAAAAAATGTCTGCCTTAATTTTTGATTGACTATATGGTGCAATTTGATAAAAAAAAATGGTAAAAATATAAAATGGTTATTATCATATTGAAAAAAGATTGGTTTCACATAAAAATGCTATATTTTCATAGAAATCAATACTCATAGCAAAAAAGAAATTAATACATTAATCAAATAAGAAATATTCTGATAGAAAATATGATCCGATATTGTAAGTCATAAATATTTCATAAACCTTATTCTCCTGAAAATGGTTTCAAGATCCTTCTTCAATTCAACAAGGAATGAAATGTGTTTCTTCAGCTCTTTGCTTGAAGTTACATATCGAGTAGCTAATAAGGTATTGCAATTTGCCAACATTTCATTAGTCTTTTCAAATCTTGCTAACCTATGAAACCAAATAAATGAATGGATAGAAATAAACCGAGACAAAAGCTAAACATGAAATTAAAGATTCTGTACAGTAAGATAAAAAAGGAAGGGAATACTTTCAGTAGTCACAGTATATTTATAAATAAGAAGTCTTTTTATTACACATTATAAACAAAAATATTGTCTAGTGTCATGCTGCACCATAAAAACTTCATTTACAAGACTGATTAAACAATAAAGCTTAATAAATGTTGACATCTCAATATACTTTCAGTGCGATTTAAATCTGTAAGTGTGAGAAATGTTGAAATTGTTTAGTTTCTTTCAAATATGATATAATCAACAATTATTCCCAAAGGTCATAAAATGAATGAAAAATGTTTACAGTTTTATAAAAGTAACAGGCGAAGAATGGACACATTAGGATATTAACATATATATAACTTTCCAGTAATTAATTTATTTTATTAAATAATACATAATCACAAACATGACCATAACACATCTTATCCTTTATCAATCTGATGACACGTTTGACTCACCATATATTAAAATATATCATTTTCTAGTTTTCTAATCAGCAATTTATCTTCCACATGAATTAAATAAATGTGCATTACAAAAATTTCAAAATTAACATAATTTTTGAAATTGGAACATGTTTTTTGTACTGTATATTGTCATAATAAAGGTTAAGGCAATTTTATTTATCATTTAAGTGTACGAGATACTGAATTGTAAAATGTCAATAGTATATTCCCCTGAAAACCTGTACCTAGAAACTTACACACAACAAATAGTACAAAATGAAACAAAAATAACATTATTAAATTCCCCTTTTCTTTAGAAGTGGCTAACTTACATGTGCTTTTGTGATTGAATGATGGCATTTATGTCATGTTCATTAACTTGATGCTGCAAAGACTGAACAAAAACGATTGGAGCGTACGCATTATTTAAACAACTATCGCCTACAGCATCATTACTATCTTGAGAATTACTTGCATTCATAACGCCCGATTATTACAAAATGCCTAATAACAATATTAGCGCTTCCGTTTCAACATAAGGTTTGTCTACAATATAACTATCTTTTCAAGGTTTTTCATTCAGCAAACCAAATAAATATAAAATATCTGAAACCAACAAGCGCATTTCTACTACGAAATAATTTTCAAGTCAAGTCAAGTCGAAGAGTGCTTTTACTGGCTTATGAAATAATTTTCATTTTACACAACAATAATCCAAACTCAGCAACTGTCATAACTCGTTGCCAAAAAAATTTTACAAAAGAATTTTGGAAAGTGAAGATATCAGAACGTAGTGAACCTTTCTTTAAAAAAGATGGGTTGCTATGTTGGCGTGATTTATTATTTTTTGAGTCTTGGCAATTTTCCCAAAAGAGTGGATAACGAAATGTGTACCTTTTTTTTTTTAAAAAAAAAAAAAAGCAGATTGTTAGGTTAGCAAGGTTTATCAGTTTCCGGATAGGGATGACGAATATTTGACGAACTGTTATTTTCTACGTAATATCAAAAAATCACAAATACCAGTGATGAATACTACTGTCAAAAAGGTGTGATTTAATCATTTGTAATTAAAAGTAAAGTGTTTTAATTTTTTTATTTGATTTTTTAATAAACTTTTCCAAGTTTTAGTTTATAGTTCTATATACTGACAATAGATGGCGCCATGAAAAGTTGCAGTGTCCTAGAACGTGAAACCGCAAGTACCAACTATTTCTTCCCTCGTATTACGTTTCTCTGTGATTCACATTTTCCTCCCCAATCACTTTTTCCCCCAATAGCAGTAGAAACTGCTATTGGTATTGTACGATTGTCTTTCGGTGAATCATCCCTCTTGTTGTGATATGCGTTTTCGAATGATTGCATCACTTTTGTAATACATGTGACTGAAGACTTATCTATCGGATCGGAGATGGCGCAGAAGATCGCCTACACAGCTGATCGGAGTAATGGGTAGATTTCAGTTGAATCTGTTGTTACTTGTGTTTTGATAATTTGAAATTATTTCAAGAAAGTTCGGCAGAGCAATTAGGATTATGATAAACGATTGTACTTCTTTCCAACAATTGTTTTCATGTGTAGTTGGGAACTTAATTTCATTCTCTTAATATTTTTTAGATTGGACACAGGTGTAATTTGAATATAAATTCATTCTAATATGGAGATGCATGAGAATAATCCTTAATAATTTATGATATTTCTGAAAAAGATCAGATTGAAAATATATTAGATAAAACTATATTATGCTGAATTGTGTATAGTTTTTCCATTATCTTATTATTAGCACTAAAAATTGTTGTTCTTGTGCATGTTTTTTTTTTTTAATTTATAAATACATTATTGAATCTTGAATACAGGTTAACTTACTGTTTCATGCAGGCTTATTTTTCCCATTTGCTTAACTTTTACTAATAAATTTTATTTTAAACTTTTTCGTAAAAATTAGAAAGAAATCTCATTTTTTCAGTTTAAAAGTTATTAATAAATGTTATTCCAAAAGCTGCCTGGGGCAACTGCACTAAACGAATATAAGTTAATATAAAGTTGTATCAAAATAACTGAAATAGAATTACACTTTTTCATGAATGCAATTTTTAATGGTAAATTTCTTAACTAAATTATCATTTTCATTAGTAAGGATATTAATCTTTATCCATTATAAATTTAGGGTAAATTATTTTGCAAAAATCCTATAATAAATAATATACATATGAAAACATTTATTGGAAAATAATCATTATATATAAATTATTTCCTCCCACCCAAGAATAGAAAAACAGACGAGTCTTCATTTAAGTACTTAATCATTTTTAAATACAGAAGTAAAAAATTTCAAGAAATATAACCATATAACATAATCCTAATTGCCCTGGCAAACTATTTAGTTAAATACTTTTAGAAGCTAACTACTTAGAAGTAATTTCAAATTGTAATCAAAATATGACATGATGAACAACAGATGTACAGATGATAGTATTTAATACTATAATATTTAATAAAATAATATAAACAGATATCCAATTATTGAACATCTTTTCAGTTAAAAGTTGCCCGAGTCAACTGCATTAAACAAATAAAAAGTTGTATAACATTAACGGCGCTATTCACCAAACAGCGTGTTAGCATCGGAATCGAGTAATCCGTGACCGAGCGTTGATTCTGGATTTCGTCAATTCTTATTCCCGAACAAGAGTTACTCGATCTCTCGGTATCGGAGCCTACGTAGGACACGCCCCACTCTGTGACGTAGGGTACCAGTTATTCCTGCCCCCATCATTTTCAAAGTAGATTTGCATTGGTCCAAATATGTCACATGATTATCAGCTGATTTTAGCGCCTTCTAATGTTTGTTTTGATGTCATGCAACTTTTGAATATTTTTGTTGCCTGAATTTAGGATTCTCGAAATAAAATTTTTATAAAATTGTTATTCTTATCTCCATATGTTTTCAGCACATATGGATAAGATTCGATTTTCAGATGTTAGTATAATTGTATCGAAATGGAGATTTATAGTGACAATCACATATAAATACTTGTATATTTCTGTGTCTTGATACATTATTAAGCAAGTAGGTTTTAAATTTTCATAGTATGCTGCAATAAAAAAAATATTGGTATTTAGATGTACATTAGTGAATATTTGTATCGTAAATAGTTTCCAAATAAATCCAGCTTTTACTAAAGCCTATGTAACAATATTCCTTAAACAAATTGCAAAACTATTTCATTAAAAAATATATAGATTGAAAATATTGGAAAGAAGAACCTGTAAACTGCTCATGTGTAAACAAAAATCAGACTAAACGTTTCTGAAAAATGGAAGAATTTTTATGAACACCAATACCTAATAAAACAAATAATCATTCAATCCATTTATTATTAATAAAATGCTATTGCGCTAGAGATATTTTTTGTAAAAACTTCCTTCTCTCTTTATTTTAAAAAAATTAACACAAGTATTTTATTACATTTACATATTTAAAACTTGTTAATTGTAAACATTGAATTTAGCAAATTTTGATTTTCAACTGAATGAATTACTGACTAGTAACTGTTCAGAACATAAACATAATAGTCTTGACAAATCCAAATAAGTGTAATGAAATAAATTATTGATATTATTTGTAAGTATTTTAGAATTAATATTATCTTTACATGAAATGTATGCTTAATTGATGGATTTCAGATATTTTAAACTGTCCAAATAATCAGAAGATAGCAATTGTTTTAAACATTTCTATCACAATTAAAATGCAGATTTGCTTTTCTCAATATCTTCATTATTTGAGAATAAAATGAGGTATTCATTTTTTGATAAGTTGGTATTAACATTCTATTAGTACCTGCATAATATCTGTGTTTCATAGCAAATAAATTGCTATGAAACACAGCATGCTTCAAGTTTATATTCATTAACAAGAGTAATTTAATGTTCTTTACTACTTATTTTATTATTACAACTCGTTACTTTATGAATTCAATAAACAAAATTTAAAAAGAAATTAACAAACATACAACAATTGTTAAAATATAGCAATTTTCTTGGTTTTACCAACAAATTGTTAGAATATTTTTTATTTTGTGTACTTTAATAAGCGGAGCATTAGAGGCCTACATTTAAAATATAAGGGGAAGGAAACTCAGAATGAAATGTTGCTACAAATAAAATGACTTTTATGTTAATAAGTTATTTTGACTTAACAAAAAAATTATATCAATAATTTAAAACTATTTCAAGGATTCTTTTCCTGCCAGTTTTCTAATAACAGTCTTTTTATTTTCGTTCAAGTAAAAACATTTAATTTCATATAGATTTGTATAAATAAAGAAAAAGAAGTCATCTTTTAAATTTTTTCATACAAATATGTGAATTTATTTTCTGATTTTCAATTAAAGTTCATGGTTACTTAACATCACAGATAAGAATGTTACATCGAAAGGGACAATGGTTTATTATGGTCTTATTGCATAGAATTATATAAAACTTTATATTATTATGGGCCCACTTTCATCTGAATATTTTATTCAAAATGCAAAAAATAATGTTTATAATTCAGTTATTTTGACAAATTTACCAAAACAAGTTGGCAAAAAAAAAAAAAAAAAAAGCTTCTACCAGTCAAGTAAGTACATTAGCACAATTTACAATAATTTATAATTCTGAATAAGATTTATGAGTCCTATTGCCTATCAAAAGGATTTTCAATAACTGATTGATGATTCACATGTATGTAGCACTGGTGAATGAAATATATAAAATAAGCTGCATAGATCAAAAGAAATTTTAAATCTTTAAATGATGTAAAAGATAAATGTCATAGCAAATTAATATGAATTGATTTCTCTGTATCATTCAACTATATACAGAGTTATATATAAATTTATAAAACTCTTTATTATGCATTCAAATTTCTTTATAAAAATTTCCAACTTCACTTATTATAAACACAAATGTTAGGCAAATTTTCCAGTGAAATAAATACTCGATAAATTCTATAAGGAAACAACAAAAGGAATAACTTTGCAGTATATTTAATAAATAAAGATAACTATATAAGCTTGCATACCACCAAACAAAGCTTTTGGTAAACACAAAGGCAGTTTTCTGGATGCAGAACAGAGTATTAAGTACTACCTAAGACAGCTATTATTCTGATATTTTTTGACACAACTCAGAAACACATCTCTACTCTGATAACTATTAACCAGGATATGTTTTTAAAATATTACATCCTGAAAAATCATGGTCATGGTGTTATTGCATAGAATAGCAATGAAACTTTATATTATTTTGAGACAACTTGTGTCTGAATATTTGAATCAAAATGCAAAAACAATATTTATAGTTCAGATATTTTTACAAGTTGACAAAAAAAAAAAACTTATACCAGCCAAATAAGTATATTAACACAATTAACAATATACTTTTATTTCATTTATAATTTTTAATAACATTTTAAGAGTCTTATTGCATATATAAAAATGTTTTTCTGCAACTGTTAAATGGTTCACATGAATGCAGTGTTGATGAATGACTTATAGGAAATATCAACATAAAATACAGAGACTGAAAGACATTTAAAATCTTTAATACTGTAAAGATTTGTCATAGCAAAGTAAGCTGAACTAATATTTCTGTAAAACATAACTATATACAGAAGAATACATTAATTTATAAAAATGTTTATTATGCATTAAAATTTCTTTATGGAAACATAACTTCACATATTTAGAAACAAGAATGCTAAGCAATTTTTTTCCACAGAAATAACTGCTATGAATTTTAACTAAATTTTATAACGAACAATATTAGACAACTCTGCAGTATATTTAATAAATAATGGTAAATATATAAATTTAGAAACATGCAAAAAAACAAAGCTATATTACAAAGACAATTTTCCCGATTCGTAACCAAGTATATAAAATACTGCCGTATGCATATCAAAAGTATTAAAAACTTATTATCATACACATGGTATTTTGGCAAATTCATAAAAAGTTTCCATTACACAAAAGAAATAATTTATACAGTTTTCAAGATGTAAGAATTCTGAATATTTTAAATTTAGTTGACCAATAAGAGATTTGCATCTTTTGAAATAAAAATCATATAGCTCATAAAACAAAATAAACAATTCAGCAAATTTAATAAGTTAGAAAGAGGTAGTTCTTAATAATAGAAGAGTGTATATCAATGCATAGGCTGAAACTTTTTTATACTGCTGTAAATTTTTACAATGATTCAATAATATAATTTTGAATTAGATTTTAAGAGTCCTACAGCATATCAAAATATTTTTCTGCAAGTCTTTAATGGTTAACATACATCAAATAGCTTCTTAATACCCAGAATGTAAAAACGAAAATACAGTATTGATGAATAAAGTGTACAAATTATGAGTATAAGCTGCATATATTTACAGAAATTTAAATTCTTTAATACTGTAAAAAAAATCATGTTAAAGCACACTTAATTTCTCTGTAAAATGCAATTATATACCAAAGGATGCATTCAAACCATGTTCTTGAGGAAATTTCCAACTTCATACATTTATAAATTAAAATATGAAGCACATTTTTTCCCACTAAAAATAACTACTATATAATACATTACTCTATAGTATATTTAATAAATGAAAATCAGTAATATTAACTTGGAAAAACACCACAGAACAAAGCTTTATTAAATACAAAGACAATTTTCTGGATGTCTTCCAGAGTTAATGAATACTGTCTCCATGCAGATCAAAAGTGTTCTAAGCAAGAAGTGTTTTGAAGCATAAAAGTGTTATCAAAGAAGGAATGCACCTTGTATTTTCATAAAAAAAAAATTCTTTTGAAAAATATAATACATAATTAAACATAGAGTCCATCATTGTAAAAAATATGGATATTTTAAATTTATCTGACCAATAAAAGATTTGCTTCTTTTAAAATAAAAATCAATATAGAACATAAAACAAAACTGTGCATCACTGCAAATTAAATACATAAAGAGGTCGAGATTAGTGATACAGAGTGGCTAAATAGGATTATACGAGAATGTGTAGTTGAAATATTTATATACTGCTGTGTATTTTTATAATTATTCAACAATATAATTTAGTATTGGATTTTAAGAGAGCTACTGCATATTGAAATGTTTTCATAACTATTTAATAGTTCAGATATATCAAAATAATTTATTAATACTCAGAGCTCAAAACACAATAATGCAGCATTAATGGACATAGGGGATAAAATTTCAATATAAGCTGTATAACTTGATAAAGAAATCTAAAGTCTTAA
>BGPR01008011.1:48166-66900 GCA_013235015.1 Araneus ventricosus | reverse complement strand
AAATGAGAATTTTCCACAAAAAATAGTAATCACAAGTACAACATTCATTCCCGCGAGACTGGTTATTTTAAAATTTTTACGATTCAAATGCTGTTTCCTTGCTTTATGTATCTGTCTATCTTTATGTTATTTAAACAGCAATTTGCTAAATAAAATTCCTAATCAACACACGAAATCAATTCATCCAATGTCAGAGACACATGGCAAAACACAACTCTGCCTACCAATTCACATACAACTGCATGTTGCCCTGCACTGTGCAATGGCATATTCCATATTGTTACAAAGCTATAAAGTCGTTTCCCTGAGATGCTAATCTTGGCGACAAATTTGGCGATCATTTTGGCGATTTAGCAGCAAAGTTGCGAGGCTCTAATAAATAAAATTAATTAATTAAATTTAATTAATGAATTAATATTTGAAAAAACTGTATTAACATCAAGTGTCATCCACTACAAGTTTTAAAAAATGTATTTGAACTTGAGTGGATGAATAAAAAGTATTTTATTAACGATTGAACATTTGAACAAGATATATAAATAAATATATATAGGGAGAATGTGAACTAATAATAGTAGGAATTGAAAAATAATAATAGACTGAATAATCTGTGGAATTTTGTATTCAGGTTATCTCCCGATGGAAAATACACGGTACCAGACACGGACAACTACGAAGAATTCTTAGAATTCATAGAAGTAAGGCTTCCTTCTCTTCTTCTTCGCTTTATACGTGTTTTTAAAGTTTCATGTTTGTAAAAATAGAATTTTGTAATCGATTTTTTACTCATTTCGTGGTACTCTAAGTGCTGACATTTAGTATATTTATGTATTCTTGATGGCAATACACTAGTTTAATATTTGCACAATTTAATTATTAATTAATAGATTGATTAATTAAAGGTTGACTCCATCGGAGTGGCGCCATCTGGTAGTGACTTTAAGATTAAATTGATTTCAAAATTCTCTAATTTTTAAAATGGTGAATTATAGTTTAAAGGCTGAAAACACACTTTTATTAGTGTGGTAGAAATTAGAATTCGTTTATTTTAATTAGTTTCTACTTTTACTTTCTCGTATACGAAGTATACAAAGAGAAAATATTGTAATCGTCAAAAAAATCGAACTCGAGATTTTGACGAATCTCCGTGTTTTAGACCTCTCTGAGTCCGAGAGACGCAATTTTGGAATTATGTCTGCCTGTAAACACGATAACTCAAAAACTATTAGAGCTACGGGGATGAAATTTGATATGTGGTCTTTAAACATAATTTGTAGGTTTCTATCATATTTGGAACAAAATCCGTCCACGGGAAGTCTGTCTATCTGTATGTTCGAGGTCATTTGAACACTATAACTCAAAAACTTGAATAGGTAGATGTATAAAATTTGGTACACAGTTTTACCGTCATGAATGTAGGCCCGTATAAAATTTTAGGCCAAATCCGTCAACGGGTTGACTGTCTGTCGGTCTGTATAATCGCATACTTGTATCTCATAAGCCCTTTGGTTTAGATAAATAAAACTTGATATCACGAATGCTAACATTAATTATAGATCTGTGTCCAATTTTCATCTCAACAGTTAAAAACCAGGTGTTCAAATTGCATATTTAGTTCAAAATGCGCATTACGACTGTGTGTTGGCGAGCGTTTCGCTTACTTGACTCAAGTTAATATGGTTAGCGTTTGACCTGGGCGGTCTACGTAGGAAATTGTAGCGAGCCGCAAACATGCGCTTCGGAAATTATGGCAACCCGAATCGAAACTTCGTTCTGACATTCTCCAGATGGAAGTATGTTGAAATCTTGCGTAGTATCTGTAATAAGATTTCGTACTCAAAAACGTTAAATAAAGTTGTGGTTCCTCAGCGCGCGTAAAAATTGAGAACAATTTTTTTTTTTTGCAAAATATTAAGATTTGGGAAATTCATGTTTCATTGTAAATCACCATTCATAATTTTTTTTTCTCAAAATAACCAGGCCTTGGGTAAATACCCAAGAATAATTTACCTACCCACTGGGTGTTTACCCACCCCACATTACTGGTCGTATGCGAGAAAGTTTCGGGGAGGCCACTCCCGCTGGTTTAAAACAGTTTTTTCTTAAATTTATTTAAAGCTTCGTTAATTTTTTTTATTAACCTCTTGTATTCCTAGGGCCTGCCTTCCACTCAACACCCCGAGGTTTTCGGCATGCACGAGAACGTGGACATCACCAGGGAGCTGCAAGAGAGTCGGAGGCTGGTGGACAGCATCCTGCTGACCGAAGGAACCGGCAGCTCGTCGGACGGAGGGACAACCGATCAGCAACTCAACGAAGTGGCTGCAGACATACTAGCAAAGGTTTTCAACTATCTGCTATTCTTGCTACGAGTTTGGCTGTGTTCAGCGCTGTTGTTTGAAAACATAGTGTAGCCTGGCGACCAAATTTTAGGTACTCTAACACATTGGCTGCCGGGCATGTGAAGCCGTAGTGATAGTTAATGCCGTAACACAGGAATAGGTTGTTCCCATATGCCGACTAAATAACTATAAGAAATAAACAACTCATGTTATATTTTCAGTAAATGAAAAAATTCGAAACCATAGAAATTTACAACTAAATTCTAACCTTCATCCCACGCCAATACCAGCGTATGTACCCAAAACGTAATCGGAGAATAAGGGGTCTATTCTGGTACCCCCGGTTGAGTTGGGAGTTGGGTTGGGTTCCGTTGTTAACGTGCGGAACCCAACTCAACCGGGGGTACCAGAATAGACCTCTAAATATTGAAACATATCGTTTCCCGCGCCAGCGCGTGATTGGCTCCTTGACCATGACGTCACATCACGCGCCGGCGCGGGATTGGCAGTCAATGCGCTAGAAACTGTTCGTCAATCGCCAGAAAGAAGGAAAGACGCCAAGCATCATTGATATTTGGTGGTGAATGGCGACTTCTTCTAAACCTGGGCCAGGGTTGCCATATTGGCCTTTATAAGGCCAATTTTTCGAAATTTGGCCTTTTTTTCAAAGCGGTTGGCCTTATGAATTTTCAGTTGACCTTAAATTCATTTTTGGCTTTATTTTCATTCATGATTTTTAGAACTGCTTTTTATAACTATTTCTACTTCTTTTTCATAACATTTTTATATTCTAAAATAATATTTAGAACGGCACAGTGTATTCGATCTGGATATTAGGTGAATAATATCGAAACTAAAAACAGAACATTCTTGAAAATTTTATCGCTTATTTGAAACGCTTATTACGAGTCTGAAATCATTTTTTACTAATGAAATAAACTTTTTATACTGTTTATTATTTATTTTGAGTACGGAATCACTTTTCATTTATTATGACAAAACTGAAAAATAACCTTGCATACTTTCGTTCACTCATGAGATAATATACTATGTCATTCAGCCATCACTTTTCATTGTAAAGCTGTTTATGGAGTGGTTAAAAAAATTTTCACTTCTATATTGTTTCATTAATAGAGTATTGATCGTACGCGTCATTCTAAAATGATTCTTTTTTATAAAATGAAGCATTTTCTAATTGTAAATTTAGCAAAAAATAAGTACTTCAATCAGTTTTTCAAATTTGGCCTTTTTTGGCCTTATTTTTAAGAAGGTTTGGCCTTATTTTTAAGAAGGTTTGGTCTTATTTTTAAGAAGATTTGGCCTTATTTTTAAGAAGGTTTGGCCTTATTTTTAAGAAGGTTTGGTCTTATTTTTAAGAAGGTTTGGCCTTATTTTGTCATTTTGATCTGGCAACCCTGACCTGGGCATTCATGAGAAGTTTATGCTATACCATTTGTCCCAAGGCTGGGTTGTTTTATTCCTCCCATTCAAGTCGAAAGATTAGGCATGCCATTCACAGAGGCCGCAAAGTTCGCTATTATAGCCGCTCTTTGATTCCCCCACTCATGCTCCCGCCTTCAGAACAAGATCATTTAATCATCAAATCTGCATATCAATACTATTTTTTTATTTTGTTTTGAGACGCCTTGCTTCCCTCCTCCCCCACACGGCGGATTTCCGTTTCTACTTTCAACATGATCTACCCTCGTCGCGGGGTCCCAAACTGGGCAGAACTATTGTTTTGCAACTAGCCTCGCAACGAGGTCCTCCAATCACCACCCTGCCACTCCAATCAGCTTTCAAACTATTTGGAATTCCATCACTTTCATCCATTTCAGCCAATTTCCATCGGTTTTTAAAAGTGACGACTGGTTTTTCCTTCCCGCATTCCAAAAATTCCATAGTGGAAGAGTGGTGAATGGCCTGCTTAATGCTATTTTCTCAAAGCATGTTTCGCTCCGAGTTTTATGACGTTGTAGCGGTTACAATTCACTGTCTTCTCCTTTTTTTATGGTAGATGGCGCTACTAGAGCCATCCGAGGTTTTCCCATGATGCCTCTCTCTCTTCTTTTCTGTGTACTTGTCTTGTGTTGTTGTTCTCTGTCTTGCGTCTTGTACCTTTTCATGTACTGTGTCGTGGAACTTAGCCATCTAATAAAAATGGTTCCTGAAATTAAATCAATTCTTCAATAGCGGCATTCCATATAAACATGAGTCTCGTCCCTCTACAACGTTAATTTTTTCGTTGTGTATTTGGAGTATGTGTATTTGTCCTTGTCCTTGTCCATGCTGGTGTTAGTGTCCATATGTGTCTTCTGGTAATGTACGCACAGAAATAAGGAAGAAAGAAGCAAAACCCAATTTCTGGCAGTCTTAGTGAAGAATTTAGTAAAATATCTCATAATAAATCCTCTATTAAAACAATGATACGAAGATCGGTCATAAAATAACGGACAATCCACATTAGCTCCCCTATTTGCAAACAGATAATGGCCGCCATTACACTGGAATATGGTGGAATGCTGCAACTGGGCATGTACACAACATTCTGCGTGAATTATAATGTGCTTGTCCTAGAACATTTGTAGAAGAAACCAGCGGGAGTGTTCTCCCCTAAACTTTCTCGCATATTTCCCCCAAAAGGTGCCGTTTCTACTTTCCCTGCGTGGCTAAAAAAATTCGAACCTACTGTTATCCAGAATCCAATGACTATCAGAAGATTTTTCATTATAGTGATTGAAAAATATCTAGGCAAAGAATTCAAAGAGATGCGTACCGATTAAAACGCATCTGTCGCACACTGCTCTTGCCGTCTCAAGGACAAACTGACGTAATCGCTCCTTTCGCGAGCACAGAAGTGCGCATGTGTGTGGAGACAGCGGATTGGTTTCAATGGTAAATTATATAGACCGACAGACAGTCAACCCGTTGACGGATTTGGCCCAAAATTTTATACGGACCTACATTCATGACGGTAAAACTGTGTATAAAATTTTATCCATCTGGCTTTTCAAGTTTTTGAGTTATAGCGTTCGCATGACCTCGAACATACAGACAGACAGACTTCCCGTTGACGGATTTTGTCCAAAATTTGATAGAAACCTACAAATTATGTTTAAAGACCACATACCAAATTTCATCCCCGTAGCTCTAATAGTTTTCGAGTTATCGTGTTCACAGACACACACACAGACACACACACAGACAGACATAATTCCAAAATTGTGTTTTTCGGAATCAGGGAGGTCTAAAACGTGGAGATTCGTCAAAATCTCGAGTTCGAATTTTTTGACGATTACAATACTTTCTCTTTGTATACTTCGTATACGAGAAAGTAAAAACACAGACTAATTGTCATAACAGCGAAGAATCTTGAAACTGATAAGTTCCGAAAAAATAATGATAATGTCTGGTTTAAAATTTTAATTTTTCATAATAATAGCAAATTATGCTACTTGAAACAACGAAAATACTACAGAAGGACGAGTTAAACAATTTAGACCAAGAAAATTGTGATTGTACCCTGTTTTTACCACGTTTTTATTAACTCGCTTTCTTGTCTGTCTGTCTGTCAGTCTGTAAGGAACTCGTTCGTTCGGTACAAATCTGCGATCGATTTTACATCTTCTCTGATGAGCTGGAGACTGAACACTTAAACATATTTCAGAACTAGGGATGACAGATTATTAATTCTGTTCTTGTCTGTCTGTCTGTCCTGTTTTGTCTGTTATTCATATTTTGTCATGACGCATCCGCAGTCCGTTTTTTTATTATATCTCGAAAACTATTAACATTACAGACTTGGTTCTTGGGTACATGGATGACCCATGGGATCATCGAAGCACTCCCATATTTTAGCCATATCTTTGCGCATGCGCAGTACGTTTTTCATTATATCTCAAAGGTCTCTGCGACACATGACTTTTTTTTTCAGGAAAATAACAATTTTTTATTTATGATCAGGTGAAGAGAAACTGAAATAAACCTGAAATTTGCCACATGTCTCCTTCATAATCTCATCAAGATGTTTAAAATCGATTGCAAAATTTCACACACAGATAACTAAAAAGGAGAAAATAATTATTTAAAAAAATAAAAATTTTAATAGACCACGTTCTTAAAACGGACTAAAAAGTATAAAATAATTTCTTCTAGCCCCATACAGATTTATAAACCCATACAGATTTAAAACGAAAAACGTGGGGAGCATGCAATATTTAATAGTAAGGAGTGTAGGGAGTAGCTGTCGTTGAGAAAACTCTTACAACAGTTCATATCATTTCCATCGCAATAAAATTGTTAGTGACTGAAATAAACTATTTATACAACAATTATCTATTACATGCGCCCCACGTTTTTCGTTTTAAATCTGTATGGGGCTAGAAGAAATTATTTTATACTTTTTAGTCCGTTTTAAGAACGTGGTCTATTAAAATTTTTATTTTTTTAAATAATTATTAATAAAATGGCGTTATCTGATAAGTGAATATCCTGGGAGTCCAATCAGCAGCATTCAAATGTCCCTAGCCTCATTACGGACATTTGGCGATGATTCTGTGCTAAAAAGGTCGGTAATGGTTAACCGCTGGAGAGATGAAGTTCTGTAGATAGAAGCTTTGATCCTTTGAAAATGTCATTTAATTTACCATCCATCTACTTCATTGCACTGCTGCCATCTTTGTTTCCATGACACGAATACACGTTCGTAAAACTCCCGAGGTTGGTCGTTACTCTGGTTTTTCACGAAGGCAGTGATTCGTTATCATTACTAATATAATAGCCCAGATCCTCCGGTAACGCTCTGACGTCACCAACAATAAAACTCGCGTCATAGCACTGCGAGACGTTAAACAGCATTATTTCATTGTTGGAGAACCTAAATTTCAGTCATTTTAAATTTAAAAGAGTAATCGTCGTTCTAATTTCGAATTTAATAGCTCTAAAATAGTGAAATAAAATTTTCTATCGATTGATGTAAAATTTATCTCGCTATGATCAATAGTTCCCGAGACATTTTAAATTACATTAATCTTATATTTCAAATTAATTTCCGTTTTTTAATAGAAAGTAGTAAATTCCGTCAGAGGTATATCATGCGCGTGATATAATTTGGACGCCAAATTGTATCTGAATGCAATCGTGGCGATGTTGTTTTCTTGCCAAGAATTAAATTAGCCACCATTGACGTGAATCTACCATTCGTTCTCAACCGCCGCCAGTTCCCGTTAATTCCAGCTTACACGATGACTATCAACAAATCGCAGGGGCAAACTTTCGATCATGTTGGAATTTACCTCGATGAGCCTGTCTTTTCACATGGACAGCTCTATGTTGCACTTTCAAGGTCTAGGATTCCCAATCACGTCAAAATTTACACAAAGACATCTGAAGTACAAGGAAAATTATTAAACGACGAAAAATACTTCACACGGAATGTTGTTTACCAACAAGTTTTTTGAATAAAGAAATATTTAAATAATATGTAAATAAAAAAAATATTTCCTGTCATAAAACATATGTTTATTTTATTTGTTTTCAATCAATGTTAAACATTTCTCTCGCATATATATCCATTTAAACACGTCAAATTTGAAGGGAAATCTCTCGAATGAAGAGGCAATTTGCACTCGTCAAACCATGACGGGTGATTTTCTAGTTTTGAAAGAGTTTCCCATGGTTTCTATTCCGATAAATCCGAAAACACTAGTGAGAAGCTCTGTATGTGGTTTTATTTATTTATTCCCAGTTTTTCTTTATTCGAAAATTTTTGGGTGTTTTTTTTTTCTATCCGTCAACATTGAACTGGCCATATTCCGTTGCACTTATGATTCTAGATCTGAAATGTTACATTTTGTTTCAATTTGTAATCAAATCTATGCATGTTTACGGCCATTCAAGCTTTAGTTGAATGACGCGCTCTGTAACTGACGCAATAATACGTAACTGCTTTTTTCAGCTGCCGGCGAATTTCGATATGGAAGAAGCAAATGCGAGGTATCCTGTGCGCTACGATGAGAGTATGAATACAGTTTTGGTTCAAGAAATGGAACGGTTCAATAGGTATGTTCATTTATGCCTATGAAATTTAGAAAAAAAGTGGCATTTTAAATTCGGATTTATAGTGATCTGAACTCCAAAAAATGAACTTGAACTAGTGTTAATTTTTATAAGCTTTTATTCAACTTGAGTGTCTTGTCCTCAAATCCTGAGATCGATTTCTTACCAATTTCCAATCGAGCTTCAGCTTTGAAATTTAGCACAGCGGTGGGTTTCCGGTGACAATACAATATTATGCAAAAAAATTGCAATCTATACCTATTTTAAACCTACCAAAACGATATTAAAATCTTAGCCCTATATTTGGGCGATAAAGTTTGGAAGGTGGTAACCTCACGTTACGTAGGGTTATAACAACACCCGGCGTAATAGCTCGTGTTTCTACGCGTCTTGGGTTTACTTTCTATTAGAATTAGCTAACAACCAGAATTAGTTTTTTTTTACTTCGTGTGCGCCAAACATTTCGCACTCAAAGCAGAAACAGAAAGTTATGTAGATAGATTCTCTTTTTTTTTTCTATTACATTGTTGATGGTAATTGTAAGTTATCACATAATATATTACGGATTTATAGTCCAGAAAGTTAATGTCATTAAATCATTTTAAAAATGTAATTGTACATATGTATATAATAATTTTAATGTGTGTTTTATATTGGAGAATTCAATAATTGAATTTAGTTTACTACGCCTAACATGTCGTGTGTATTCGTATTAGCCATCACTAAAACGTAGAAAATAAAATAAATAAATGAAGGTTTAAGCTTTTATTCAAAATGCACTTTAAATGAGAAAATACGTTTACACATTATAATTTCGTCAAAATGAACTCAAAAGTAGAAAATAATTTTTCTGATTACACTAAAATGCATGGTTCGAATAAAAGCGTGGGTGCCTTATATAGCACCTTATATTTTGTGTATACTTACTTAAATAAATAGAATATTCCTAGAAGGTAAAGGCGCACACGCTTTTATTCGAACCATTAGAATGTATTTTCGCTATAACGAAATAATTATTTTTTACTTTTGAGTTCATTTTGACGAAATTATAATGCGTAAACGTATTTTCTCATTTAAAGTGCATTTTGAATAAAATCTTATACCTTAATTTTTGTTATTTTATTTATACACTTTTATTCAACTTGATTTGTTTCATGCTTATAAAGATGGAATTTTGAAATCGATTTTCCACTCACATCGTGACATGCTAGAGTCCGAAATTATGCACATTTGTGTGTCCTCGTTGGCAATACTCTATTTTAATATTGTAAGAATTTAATCATCAGTTAATCGAATTTATCTAATTAAATTTTGGTTCCGAACGAGTGGCGCCATCTGGTGGGGAATTTGAGGAAATATTGATTTAAAGATTCCATAATATTTGAAGTAAGGAATTATAAAGTAGAAAATAATTAATATTTTTTAATCTACTTTCTCGTACACTAATAAGAATATTTTTTAAAACTGTTTTTATCAAATTCATTCTGCTCACTTCCATGTTGCTCCACACCATCTGCTCACTTACACTCAATCTGCTCACTTACATTTATCGTTTCATTTACACTCATTCTTGCTCCACTTACACTCTTTCTTGCTCACTTACACTCATTCCTTCTCACTTATACCTACTTCTGCTTCAATATTCATTTTTGATTATTTATTCTAAGGTCTCACTTACACTCTATTCTGACCTCACAATCTTGCTCAAAATTTCTTCTAGCTTCCTCTTACTTTCACACTATATTCTTGCCTACTTAATTATTGGTTGCTCTACTTAACTTCATTTGCTTCTCACTTTACACTTATTCTGCTTCCAGTTTAATTATTCTGTTTCACTTACACTTCATGTCTGCTCTACTTACACTCATTCTGCTCACTTACATTTATCTGCTCACTTACACTCATTCTGCTCACTTACACTCATTCTGCTCACTTACACTCATTCTGCTCACTTACAGGTTGCTCCACACCATCCGCAGCAGCCTGCAGCAGTTGCAGGCCGTCATCAAGGGTCTAGTGGTGATGTCGGCCGACCTGGAAGCGCTGACCGGAAGCCTGTTGATTGGCCGGCTGCCGGCTATGTGGGCTGCGGTCTCCTATCCCTCCCTCAAGCCCCTCGGCAGCTACATCAACGACTTCATCCAAAGGCTCAACTTTTTGAAGGTGTGTGACGTTTCTGTGCTCGCAATTTTACATTGGTTAATCAAAAAAGTACAAGTAACATCACTTAACAAGAGATATTAAAAGTTAAACTTTGAATTACTAATATAATAGCCCAGATCCTCCGGTAACGCTCTGACTTCACCAACAATAAAACTCGCGCCATAGCACTGCGAGACGTTAAACAGCATTATTTCATTGTTAGAGATCCTAAATTTCCGTCATTTTAAATTTAAAAGAGTAATTGTCGTTCCAATTTCAAATTTAATAGTGAAATAAAATTTGCTATCGATTGATATAAAATTTATCTCGCTATGATCAATATTTCCCGAAAAGTTTTAAATTATATTGATCCTATATTTCAAATTAATTTCCGCTTTTTAATAGAAAGTAGTAAATTGCGTCAGTGGTATGTCATGCGCGTGATATTGTGCGTACATGCGTGGACGCCAAATTGTATCTGAATGCAATCTTGGCAATGTTGTTTTCTTGCCAAGAATTAAATTAGCCACCAGTGACGTGAATCTACCATTCGTTCTCAACCGCCGCCAGTTCCCGTTAATTCCAGCTTACACGATGACTATCAACAAATCGCAGGGGCAAACTTTCGATCATGTTGGAATTTACGTCCATGAGCCTGTCTTTTCACATGGACAGCTCTATGTTGCACTTTCAAGGTCTAGGATTCCCAATGACGTTAAAATTTACACAAAGACATCTGAAGTACAAGGAAAATTATTCAACAACGAAAAATACTTCACACGGAATGTCGTTTACCAAGATCTTTTTTGAATAAAGAAATATTTAAATAATATGTAAATAAAAAATATTTCCTGCCATAAAACATATGTTTATTTTATTTGTTTTCAATCAATGTTAAACATTTCTCTCGCATGTATATCTATTTAAACACGTCAAATTTGAAGGGAAGTCTCGAATGAAGAGGCAATTTGCACCCGTCAAACCATGACGGGTGATTTTCTAGTTAAACAGAATAGCGCAAAAATGCAGCAACTTCCAATAAAATACGAAAGAAAGATATTTAATTACAAAGAACATACAAAAGAAGCAGAAGAAGTAAACAATAGTGATAACAATATACCTTTTGAGCGCAACGCAGCAGCATCTAGTGATTGCACTTTGAAAAAGTTCGCCATTCGAGTTGTCTTCCATTTTTTCCTCATTTTATTTGTTTAATCTTAATGTGTTATAATTTTTATTGAAGCATTATTTTTGTTCATCCACGCAGTGTATTAGTGTTCTTCATCCACGCAGATTAAAAAAACAGAATGGGTTTTTCTGCCGAGGAAAAGCGACTTTAAGGTCTAAATTTGAATTTTACTCTAAGGCCTGAACCCATTCCGGAACAAATTGGAAAGAAAATCCACAAAGAAGAAATTCAAAACAGCTGTTTTCCATTTTATTTTTCTACTAATGTATTGTAATTTTTATTGCAGTATGATTTTTGTTGTTTGATCGTATCTTAATTGGTTACTTGATTATAGACAATATTATTAATGCAATCACTGGCTGCTGCTGCTGCGTTGCGCGCAAAAGGTATAATGTTATCATCATTGTTTACTTCTTCTGTATTTTCTTTTTTGTAATTAAATATATTAATCAAAAAAGGTTGCAATGCCAATAAAAAATTATAAAATGACTGCAGACATAAAAAGCAAATGGGATGCAAGAGGGATACCGACACTTTTTCATGTAAGCGCCAAATCGATTGAGGCGTTTATGGGCCAGCAGGCCCAATTTTGTTCAGCACCGATTGGTGGAAACCCTGTCTGGCTCGTTTAGCTACTCCTTGATTTCATCGTCTTAAAAAAACAGTTGCCCATTTTATTTGCGAGAAAAGGTTCAGTGCACTCCCGATCATCCGGGTTAATCACCAGAAGGGATCTACCACGGACAATAGAAAAACACGGATAATCCGCAAAATCCTCTTTATTAAAGAAAAATCGACATCAGTACATAAATATAAAAATTACTTACATTTGCATGCTGTATAACATCAAACCAGGAAATTTCCTTTTAACATTTGTTGCTTTAAAAAAAATCTGTAATGAGTCTTTGCTTCTGCTATTTGTTCATCTCTTGTCGTGTATCGACACATATTTTACGAACCGCAGTCATGTCACCGTAATCAAATCCTCTTTGTCCCATATAATCTAACAAAGTTTCCACAGATTGTAGAGCAGCAGAATGAGAAATTGTATTTCCCTCATTTAGTGCATCTCCTGCATCTGTACTAGCTGATTCTCCATTATCAAGTTTTTGAAGGATTTCTAATTTTGGTTTAACATTTAAAACGTTTCGTTTCACACCACTCATTTTTACCAGAAAAAAATTTCGTGCTATTAACTGACGATAAGCAAGACGCAAAAACTAAAGGAAAGGACATGCGAAAGTGAAAGAAGACGAAGAAGTTAAAGAATGACATGTCAGGAAGAAGCGTGTTCGTACGAGAATGGGCTAGCAGGAAGTGGATGATTCATTTCTCGGGAAAATAAGGGGTTGAATCGGTAGAGTTGCACGTGGAGGAAGGAAAAAATATATTCTTTAGCTTCCGCCGTTACGGCTCACTAGTTTCACGGAATGAATCTCTCCTTCGAACATCAACATCGATTTTACATGCATGATAAGCGTGAAAATGTTTTTCTTAAAATTTTTTTGTGAGTCCGGAATGAGCACGGATAATCCGCAAACCGGATGATCCGTGCACGGATAATAGACAGTATACTGTAATCACTAGAAGCTAAATCAGGACAATATGGGGTCTTGCACCACACCTCCTATTTGAAATTTGTAGTCAAATCTTGAGTTTGGCTGGCAGTGTGTGTGTAGCCTAGCATACACCGCCATTTGATAATATTTCGAGACATGTAGTCTGCTCATTGCGTGTTTTCCATAAACTTCGATGATTTGTCTGTGAATATCACATGCATAAATGTTAACCCAGAAAAAGCATATTACTCTTCGCACTTAAACGAGAGATAAATTTTCCACGAATCTCGACGTTCCATTAATTAAAAACCCGTCAGAAGATCAATCAACTTCGACAATAAACTACACTGGAACAACTAGCGCCATCTATTGTTAACAAAATTTGAAAATTATTTATTCAGCATTTTGGATTTCTATAGGGGACAAACTACAGTAGAACCCCGCTAATCCGAACTAATTGGGACCGGTGCCTGTTCGGATTACAAAAAATTCGGATTACCCGAAATTCCGATAAAAATAGAAAAGAAAAAGATGTGTGCTAAAAAAAATGTAAGTTATAAGTACTCAGTACTACTATCTCTTGAATTCCCTTTTATTCAAGGGCAATATAAAGAGAATACGTCTCCCCTTTTCATTAGAATAATGGATGTGCTCCTGTATGAAGTGACCTTATCTTACGGCGAATTGCATTAGTTTCTTCAATGTGTGCAAAATTATATATGCTGAAAAGGTACTTTTTTGTTTTCAGTATGCATATTTAAATCTTTTCAGGTAATCTTTTCAATTACATATAATTTTAGAAACTAAAATCGTTTCGGATTAGCGGGGTTCTACTGTATTTATAAATTTTGACTTTTGTTTATATAGATTAGTGTGTATGTGTGTCGTGCAAAACACAGTTGAGTATTGGGAAACACATTTTTATTGCTCTTATTACGTTCTGGAAAATTAAATATGTTGTTCTAGAAATGGTTTGCAACGAGTAAGCCGTCTATTTATTTATTTTTATTTTTAGCTTGTCTGAGTTTTAGCATCATCAGATATTTTCTGTTAGTTATACGAGAGTGGACAATACTTTTTATTATTACAAGCTTTTAAATAACTTAGCATGTTTCATGTTTGTAACGATGGAATTTCGTAATCGATTTTTCACCGACTTCCTGATGGGCTTAAATTGTGAAATTCTAAACAGTTGTGTGTTCTCATTGACAACAGTCTATTTGAATATTTTCTGGACATAGTTAATCATTAATGAAATCAAATTTTGATTCCTTTCCCGTGGAGCCATCTGGTAGTGAGTTTGAGAAATATTTTATTCAAAGGTTAAAAAGTAGAAATAACTAAAATGAAACATTTTCGCCGTTTTAGGATAAAATAAAAGTGTGTTTTTAAAAACTTTTGTAATTAAATTTAGGTAAGACTTAAGAACATGGTGCGGTTTCTCGCCAAACTGGGAAATAGCGCCAACCATCCAAAAAGTCGCCAAATATCCGCCATCTTGGATGGTTTCAAGATGGCGGCGATTCTAATGACAGCCATGGCAAAAAATGTAAATAGAACATAAAATTGGAAATAGTACATAAAATTGTATGAAATTTAGCATGAATTTTCTCAAATTCTGGCACAAATTAGAAAGTCTGGCAAAGTTTTAGGGTGGTCAACAAAATGAAGAAGGTTACCACATTTGGCGAGAAATCAATTTGGAGAGGGGGGAAAATTGAACTTGGCGGACCGCACCATGTTCTTAAGTCGAGCCTATAAATGATAGTGTTTTGCTTCAATAAAAAGAAGAAAAAATCTGCTTTTGTAGAAATGGTTCGAAACGGGCAAGCCGCCCGTTTTTTGGCTGTCTGGGTTCTACTTTACGCAAGCTTTTCTGACTGGAGCGATGCAAAACTACGCCCGCAAGTACAAAATACCGATAGACCAACTCGCATTCGAATACGAGGTAAGCATGTAGATAGATGTACGACTCTATAACTCAGTTGAGATCAGTTTTGGAATATTTCTTTTGTTTTAGGTTATTGCATACATGTGGGATTCCGTTCAATTAAATAAAATCCCCAAGTAAAGGTTACCTTTAAGGGGTAAGTAGTTCGGGTTTATGTCTAGGACCAAATAGCAAAGAAGGTTGCTGAAAGGTTGCCGTTTCACTTTTCATAGGCTGCCAGAGAAAGCATTTCCGCGCAAACCGTTTCGGAAACCATTGTCGCAAGGTTTACGTAGGAAAGCTTTTTATGAACTACCTCACCGACAAGGTTTGAACGACAAGTCCGCGAAAGCATTTCCGCACAAACCGTTTCGGAAACCATTTCCGCAAAATTGACGTAGGGAAACTTTTTATAAACGACCAGTCCCATCGTGTGTAGCCCCGTCCGGTATAATGGTTATACCGGATAATGGTCCGGTATAATGGTGCGCCTGCCTTGCAATTCTACGAACGCGGGTTCGATCCCGGCTTGGAGTACTCTGAAGGTTTGTCACAATCTACAACTAAATCGTACAAGTAAGTTCAATTAAAAATTAGATTAATTGAAGTTATTAAGCTTTGACTAATTAAGATTCCTAATTGATCTAATTAATTGACATTCCAGATAACTCTAAGATGACGTCAGAAGAAGGGGGATAAAAAAAAAGGGGTTGGACCCTTCTGTAGGCGGTCTTCTATTTTGACCACCGAAGGAGGGCTCTTAACAAGCTTGTAATAAAAGCTTGGGGAAATCTTACGGAAAACCTTGTTTCTTGTTGACTAGCGAACCTTTCCGCTACCTTGCCGAAAGGTTCAACCCTTGTCATGGAAACCTTTGTGATAACCCTTTACCCTTGCCGACGACAAGATTTCCAAAACCTTTTAGACAAGCTTTCTTTGCTATCTGGGAGGAAGCGGTTGTCGTTGATTGGCCTAAGGTGATGAAATTCAAATCTTCGTAACTTGGTAAATTTTAGTGTAATCGAACCTAAAATCGAGCCTATCTTCCGATACGGTTTTTTTTCTCGGTTATTGGAATTTTTTTAAAGAAAATAACCGGTTATAACCTTGAGAAAAAAAAACTGAAAAAACCAGTTAACCGAAACAAAAAAACGGTAGGTTTTTTCCCATCCCTACTAACGGCTGGTAAAAAAATAAATAAATAATGACATTTTAATAAAGGGTAACAGATATAATGTTAAACACGTGGGAGTGATCTCTCCTTTTGTCCCGTTGTTTTAGCTTGCATTCTAGTGCAATTTAAAAACTGATTAATATTTTATTGATAATCACTTTTTATTGAAACCTCCCCCAGGTATTGAAAACAGACGACTCGGACACCGCTCCTGAAGATGGCGTTTACATTAATGGTTTGTTTCTAGACGGTGCGAAATGGGACTGGGAACAGTAAGTGCTTCATTTGATTTACTGAAAGTTCTAAAATGAAAATTGAGTTAGATTGGTGATGGAATAGGTGTCACAAGCAAAATGAAATAAATTATTGGTGCACGCTGGTAGAGAATTTGAGAATAAACTGATTTTAAGTTTAATTCATAATATTTATAATGAATTATTTATAATATACTAGCCGTCTTCGGGGCCGTTCAAATATTACGTAAGCACCCAAGGGGGGAGGGGGTTTGCGATTTGCTTATTTTTGCTGACAAGGGGGGAGGGGGAGTATGAGTGATGCTTACGTAAGACATTAAAATCACTTTATTTTCGAAAATCTCTTGTAACTTGCACAAATAATTTAATTTTAAAAAATTAAATTTGAAAAATAAATTAAATTTGGCAAAAGAAACTTAAACTTGATTTTTGTGAGCTTAAACTTGAAATTGTAAGGAAATTAAACTTATATATTTTTTTAAGCCGAGTTGAATTAAGTCCTAAAATTTTTAAAACTAGATTATAACTGTTATACGTTTTGTAAAAAAAAAGAACCGGGGGGGTGCAGTTTGCTTACGTAATTATAAGAGTTTGCGATTTGCTTCTTTTTGCTGACAAGGGGGGAGGGGGGGTCAAAAAATACCAAAAACATGCTTACGTAATATTTGAACGGCCCCTTCGGTGACTAGCTTGCTCGCTGGGAATACAATTTCAACTGAATCTCTTATGTATAAATTGATATTCATGGTTCCCTTAACAAAGTAATTTTAATTTTCAAATTTTGATAGACATTTAATCCATGTTCTTTCAGTAGCCTTGCACCTGTTCTGTTCATTGACTGCATGAACGTCCCTAATGGAGTCGAGTAATTCCATTAGGGACGGCTGCATTAATGGCATTTGTGTCATGTAGCATACATTGCCTTTTCTCGGAATCAACTTCACTCTCGCTTATTCCTCTTTCAAAATATGCTTTTGCTTTTAACTTTAAAACGTCCAGCACATTTTACTTCCAGCCGCATGTTAGCTGAATGAAATTATGCCGATTAAAACATATCATTAAACATTAAAATATTATCTTAGCTTTCAACAATGGAAGAGAAACGTGCAGTTAAATATTTGTTTAAAAAATGAAAATGGTTTGAATTGCTTTGCAACAATGAAAAGTATTGTTGTAAATTATGCCAAAAATATTTTTTAAAATTTATTAAAATTAGAGAAACAATCGCACGGCAACTTAATTGATATCATTGAAAAGGTAATTCTTTGCCCTTTCAGATGGTGTAAAAATAATGTTTGTGCTTTAATATTTTCGGAAATTATGAAGTAAAAACGCCAAAATTTCACTTAATTTTTAATTTATTCAAATTCTAATTAAAATTTCAAAGAAAGGGCTTCTAGGTGCACATTCCCACCCTCCCAGGCATGCTTGTGCCAAATTTCGTAACTCTAGGTCGAGTGGTCTGTCCTGTAGAGCGCCAACACACACACATTCTCCTGTATTATTAGTACAGATTAAAGGCTGAAAAGTAGAAAATAACAAAAATAAAGTTTTTTGAAGCACATTTTTATTACTATACTGCAAAGTAGAAAAAGGTTTATGTTCAAAACAAGATCTTAAATGCCTGAAGTGATGAAAACGATACGATTTGAAAATAAGAACGAAAATTCCTGAACGTGTATTAAAAATTAAAATATACGATATATATGATTATAATTACAATTTGTTTAGAGTATTTCCATTAGCGACTTACGATTTTGTTATGCTGTCTGTATTTTTGATTCTTCTTTGAGGAATCACAAAAAAGGGTCCGTTCAAATATTACGTAAGCACCTAAGGGGGGGGGGCTCGCGATTTGCTTATTTTTGCTGACAAGGGGAGAGAGGGTATGAGTGATGCTTACGTAAAACATTAAAACCACTTTATTTCCGAAAATTTCTTGTAACTTGCAAAATAATTTAATTAAAAAAAAATTTGAAAAAAAATTAAATTTGGCAAAAGAAAATTAAACTTGAATTTTTAAAATTGTGATAAACTAAGAAATTTTCTTAAACAAAATTGTAAGGAAATTAAATATATATATATTT